>PVKA01033514.1:0-24314 GCA_004027165.1 Ctenomys sociabilis
AATGCTTCAAACTTATCATTCTTAATAGCTGAGTAATACTCCATTATATAGAAATACCACATCTTTTTCAACCATTCCTCATGTGATGGACATCTTGGTTGTTTCCAAGATTTTGCTATCACACATTGCGCTGCTATAAACATAGGTACACATATATCTCTATGATACAATGTATCCAGATCCTTTGGGAAAATTCCCAATAGGGGGATAGCCTGCTTAAATGGGATTTCTAGTCCTACTCTTTTGAGGAGTCTCCACACTGACGTCCACAATGGTTGTACCAGTCTACATTCCCACCAGCAGTGGAGAAGTGTTCCCTTTTCCCCACAACCTCTCCAACATTTGTTGTTGGTTGATTTCCTTATGGTAGACATTCTTTCTGGAGTGAGATGATATCTCAGTGTTGTTTTTATTTGCATTTCACGAATGGCTAGCGATGTGGAGCATTTTTTCATATATTTATTCGCTTCTTTAATTTCGTCCTCTGAGAAGTGTGTATTCATCTCTAAAATATATTAACCAGAAAAAAAATGCAAGTTTATATAAGACTGACATGATGTGAGAACCTTCAGAAATGAAGAACCAAATAAACCCAGAAATCTGTATTTTCATATTCTTCTTTAGTGCAGAAGTCTGGTTGGAGACAAAAAGTATGTTCTGATGGCAACGAAGGGGGGAAATTTAACAAGGCCTGTTTGTTCAGATTCTTCTTTATATTTCTGTATCTTTATTTCTTACCTCTGAATATTCCTTCAGGAATGAGTCATCTGTTCTACTTAGAGGAAGGTCGGAGAACTTTTTCATGGTCTCTGTCAGCACAGAAAACTTTCCTATTTCTCAAATCCATTTGGCTTAAATATTTGTTATGCCAAGATGTCATATTTTTGGGTGAGTATATTCTCAGCCTAGTCACTAACAAATTATTTTAAATATTAATGGCTTAAAACAACATACATTGCCAGGGACAGTGACACGTGCCTGTTATCCAAGAATTTGAGAGGCTGAGGCAGGAGGACTGCCATGAGATTAAGGCCAATCAGCTACCTGAACTACATAGTCAGACACCGTCTCAAAAAAATAACATGCACTTATTATCTCATAAATTATTTTAGTAAAAAATCTGGGCATGACTTAGTTGGGTGCTCTTCTTCCTGGACTTTCTTTCACAAGCCTGCAATCCTGGAATCTCCAAGTACTAAGATCTTACTGAAAACTCAAGTGGAGAGTGATACACTTAGGAGTTTATTTATGTGGTTGTTGGCAGAATTCAGTTGCTTGAAGGATGTCAGACTTCAGTGCTTCAGAACCTGGTTGGCTGCTTGCCACTTTCAATTTCTTATAGTGTGGGCCTCTCTGCCATGGATCAACACCAGCTATAGAAGTAGTTTATGAGCAAGAGGCAAGCCTATAACCTCGTTATACGAGTGTCAGCTCTACAGCATTGCTGTATTCCACTGGGCCAAGTTACTCAAGAGGAGGACATCACTGGGAAACACTAAGAACCTGGGTTCCTTGGGGTTGTCTTGCAGGCCATCTGCCAGAGTGACTATAAAGATGTAAAGTGTATTCAAAGATATGATTAAGACAAAAGATTCCTCTCAACAGTAAGGCTACTTTGGGAACTGTAGTTGCATAGGCATGTCTAATGGAGAAATAGCTCCTAAATCAACCCAAATTTCCTTAATTAATGCACTGCTTTATTCTTCAAACATTCGGCAAACTTCCTAATTTAATCTCCTGAATCTTTGAAGTTATTATCACATACTTTTAAGGTTTTGCCAAATATTTTCCTTCTCTTTATACCCCTACATAAAATTTCTTCTCCAGATGATTAAAGAGAAAACCCTACAGAAAGACTACTGTGAATGTGTGTGCTCTTCTTTGAATTGTGGGCAAGAGACAGTGTTTATGAAGATAAATAAAACAGAGATTCAGAAATCTTATGAGCACAGTCCAGCCGACAGTTAAGCTAAGCAGATTGTACTCCACCTGCAATTCTCAGCAGGGTGCATCTGTTGACGACTGAGGAAAAAAGTTCTTTATTTTGAAAACTTAAAGAGATAGAAAAATTTTCATGTTGCAGGGGAGGAAAAGAAAAGATGATTTGAGTTGAGATAGTTTAGTGGTAAAGATTTATGAAAATATGTCACAAAGCTCACCATATCCTTTCAAATTGCCAGCTACGAGCCATGATAAATGTGGGTTGGATCCCATTTTCCATGTTGTGTGATTTTCTTTACAGTTGCCTTGATTGACTGGTTTGAAATATGAATGCATTTATTCAAAAGTAAAGTTCTCTCTACACTTGAGTTCTTAATAAAAGCAAGAGTACTCTCCTCTCTATTTACCTGAAACAGCAGAAGAAGCAAATGGAGAGTGAAAGGAGAGGTGGAGGCTTACAAATAGACTTAGGATTGAGATTTTCAGTATCACAAGCATCCTATATCTTTCAACATATACTAAACTAAATTCAAAGTGGATCAAACATCTAAATGTTAAGACAAAAACATTAAGTCTGCTGAAAGATAGAACATGTAAAACTTGAAGACATCGGTGCAGGCAAAGACCTTATGAATAAAACTGATTACACACAGAATCAACAACCAGTATCTCATCTTTTTTTTTTAAACTGAGAATGTAGTTTTTTAAAAATCTTTTTAAAAATATTTTTTAAAATTAATTTTATTGAGAAACAAATAGCAATGAGACAGTTTCAAAACCAATTAATAAGATAGTTTCAATAATTAATATATTGTATATTGCTGTCTTCATAGAGGTTATTCATCATGCAGTATGCAGACATGATATCCTGTCCAGACACTACTAGTACACATCTTTTTCCTTGTTGAATTAAGAGAAAGTAGCTGTATATCTATCCCAACTATTTTGTATATACAGATACAAAATGGTCCTTCATTTGTATCCCCTTTTTTGTTTAGTTTTGTCAGAGAAAGGTATCCCCTTATCATTTAAATATTGTAGATGCATTGATTCAGCAAAACATTCCAATATAGTCCAGTACTCCATAATAGTAGTGGATTTTCCATAAGACTAGCAATGTCAGAAATTGTTGACTTGAGCCTTTCACATCTCAGCATATTAATATGGTTTTACTTTTAAAGTGTTTTTTTTTAAATAAAGGGTAATAAATGAAAAAAAGACAAGAAAAAATAATGTCACAGGATTGTCCTGCTACAATGCTGTATATGATTAGACTGCTAAATTTCTGTATATAAATATGTGTTTATTCCTTTTTTAAATTATGTTTTTCTTCATATTCTATAGGGACTTAAAGTTTAACATATCAATGCTTGATGGAAAATACCTGCTCCATGTTATACCTATGATGTTTGACATAGATAGATAGTGAGGGTAAAACTGAAATGCACATGTTGCAGGGTAGTAATAAGCTTCTCTTCTTCTGTTTTTTTTTTGTCTTTTTGAGACAGGGTCTCACTATGCAGTTCAGGCTGGCCTTAAACTCACTTTATAGCTCAGGCTGGTCTCGAACTCACAATCCTCCTGCCTCTGCCTCCCGAGTGCTGAGATTACAGGCATGCGCCACCACGCCTGGCCGATAAGCTTCTCTTCTGGAGGGTTAACAATGTAAGTTTGCCGATCAAAAATTGGAGAAAAGGAAGGGCTGCACGATCAGCCAAAATTTTGGCCCTAGTCAGCAAAGACCCAGGACATAGGAGAACCTGTACTGTAACATCATGTAACTCAGTTGCTTACTGAATTTTCTGATCAAGGAGATTATGAGGCCACAGAGGAATGCGATCGATGATGTATAGTGTGCCTAAGGAGAGTCACATGGACAGAAAACATTCTCTCAGGCTTTTGCAGAGAGCAAATTGGTCAAGCAATGGCTGTGACTCATCCACAAGGCTGACACCGGCAAAGGATCTACAAAGTGCGGTACAGGGTTACAAGATAAATTCCGAGGGTATGTGACTGACCTTATCAGATACAAAAGTTACATTTTTTGTTATATAGGCCTTGCTTTATCTTGGTCTTAACCATCCAGCAGAAAAGTATAAAATCAAGGTATAAAAAGTAAAGCCATATTAATATGCTGAGCTGTGAAAGGCTCAAGTCAACCATTTCTGTGGATAACCCACTACTATTGTGGACTGCTGCACTGTGTTAGATTGTTTTGCTGAATTCACACACCTATAGTATTTAGATGCCAATGGAATACCCGACTCTGACAGGACTAAACAAAAAAAGGGGATACAAAGGAAGCACCATTTTATATTTGTATAGACAGAATAGTTAGGGTAGATATACAGCTACTTTCACTTTAGTGATTAGAAAGATTTGTTCTAATAGTGTTTGGACAGAATATCCTATCTGCTTCTTGTACTATGGATAACCACTAAGAAGATAACAATGTACAATGTATTAATTATTGAAACTGTCCTGTTATTCAGTTTGGATACTGTCTCATTGCTATTTGTTTCTCAATTAAAAAATATGGCTTTGCTTTTTATACTTCATTTTTATAATCTTCTACTGGATGATTAAGACCAAGATAAAGCAAGACCTATATAACAAGAAATGTAAGCGTCTGATAAGGTCAGTCAAATCCCCTCAGGACTTACCCTGAAACCCTGTACCTCACTTTGTAGGTCCTTTGTCAGTGTCAGCCATGTAGATGAGTCACGGCCATTGCTTGACAAATTTGCTTTCTGTGAAAGCCTGAGAGAATATTTTCTCTCCATGTGACTTTCCTTAGGCACACTCTACATCATCAATCTCTTTTCCCTGTGTCTCCATAATTTCCTTGATCAGAAAATTTGGGACACAACTGAGCAGGATCTCATGTTGTTAAAAAGCCTTTCTTTTGCACAGCAAGAGAAACCACCAATAAACCAACAATGTGAGGTTGAAGAGACAACCCACAATGTGGGAAAATGTCTTCTGCATATTTCTCAGACAAAGGCTTATGATTGAAAAAATCAGATCTCTCAAATTTAAAGACCCAATCCAAAACTGGGCATTGGAAATGAATACACATTTCTTAGATTAAGGAATAAAGATGGCAAATAAATAAATGAAAAAATGTTCAATATCATTGGTCATTCAGGAGATGCAAATGAAAACACCAGTGAGATTCCATTTTACCAAGGAAAAAAAGGCTATTATCAAAAGATCAACCAATCACAAATGCTAGGGATTGGTGTATCATGGGGAAAAAGGAACTCTTTTCCAGTGTTGGTCAGAGTGTAGACTGGTACAACCAGTGGGGAAATTGGTGGGGGAGTCCTCAAAAAACTAGGATTGGAGGTCTCATTTACTTGATCCAGTTATTCCTCTTCTAGGTATCTTCCCAGAAGAATTGAAAACATCATATCACAGAGGTGTATGCATGTCCGTGTTTATAGCGCGATTTGTAATAGTTCTCGGAAACAACCCAAATGCCCGTGAATCGAAGAATGAATCAAAAAGATGTGCTCTTTTTACACAATGGAGCACTACTCCGTCATGAAGAAGGATAAACTGGAGACTTTTATAGGTAAATGGATGCAACTCAAGACCATACTCATAAGTAAAATGAAACAGATGCAAATGTGTAAACATCATAGTGTCTCCCTAGTGTTAGAAGTTGAAAGAGAAAAGTGATCTAAAATGTACGGTAGATTCTGTAAAATGGGAAGAAATTTATAAAGGAAAGAGAAACTGGAAAGTGGAGTGGAAAAAAAGGAAGAGAAAAGCAAAAGAATATATATGTATGATTATGAATTATATATATATATATATATATATATATATATATATATATATATATATATATTTATATTTCTAATTTCTCCCAGTTCATTAAAAAGATAGGTTTGTGATAATATTAATTGGACAATTAAATGCTGATATCTCATACTCTAACAAATTTAAGGATAGCAATAAGCAATATATTAATCATTGTTACCCTCTGTTATGGTTTATGTATAGGTGTTCTCCCAAAGCCTCACGAGTTCATGCGGCGGCTTCTGGAGTTTGTCATTGATTGCTGGGGCTGGGGCCGCACCTGCCCTGGGGCAGGCAATCTGCCTTACAATGTGAGGAGGAGAGAGCGGAGAGCAGCTTCTGAGCTGCCACCACCCCTTCGTTCTTTGCTCTTTGCTGCGCCTTGAACAGTTGCTCTCTGCCATGTGCCGCTCTGCCTTGGGGCCAGCAGAGTATGTACTGAAAGCTCTACTAACTGTGACACCTTTCTCCCTTCATCTTGGGTGCTGGGTATTTTGTTCCAGCAATGAAAGAAGAGTAACTGACACACCTTCCTATCATAGTTTTTGAATTTTGTTTGTTTCTTTTGCTTTTAATATAAAAAAACAGATATCCAGAACTACTTTGCAAAGTGGCAAGAACCATAGAAAATATTTGAAATGAGGGGAATATTTTGAGGATTAATGATAATATGTATTTTACTGTAATACATCTTTTAAAATGTTAAGTATTCTCCGTAGTTTTTGATTGTATCTCATATAGTACCCAGTTGAGAGTCCTGTTCTTTGAGGATGAAAGCTGTGGATTTTATGAATCTTCAGAATGGGGAGAAAAAGGCGGGCTCAATTTATAGGTAAAACCAACAATCTTATTGTATGTTTAAGGTCCTTTGGAATTTATTTGTTTTAACTTTGAGCAGGTTTCCTGGAACTATAAAAAACAGGTGTACCTGGATAATTTGAATTGTCCTGAAGTTCATGCTCTAAAACATACTCATTTAAAATTACCTTTACAGTACCTTGTCACCTTTCTACCATTTCTACTACTATCCTCCATTAGCAACATAGGAGGGATGACTGACTAATGCTCAAGTTGGCTTAGTAGTTCAGTGCGTAGTCAAGGACCAGAGGAAGCAATGACTGAGGAGACTCAAAGGGGCAAGAAGTGAGCATAGGATAAAACTTATTCATGTCCCCATTAGTCTATGAATGATTTTTTAAAAAGGTGCTTAGTTTTCAAAATGATTAGACTTATATGGAGATACTCTTTGTGCTCTGAGTCCAAATGACTTAAAAATTGATTAAAGTACATTTGCTTCAATTTGTTCCAAATATGAAAGTAATGAATGCACAACTTAGGAAGCCTGAATATATATAAAACTGAATGTTTCGTGGAGATAGACTTTAAATTTTCTTTTGTTGCAATAACTACCCTTCAGGGTATCCTTCATTTCTGATTCCTGGAGGTGGTAGGGTTCCTAGTTCACATTTAGAGCAACTTTGATCTGCTTTTACCATTAGAATGACTAGAAGGGGAATACCACTTAAGAGATCTTGACAAAAACTGGAAGTCACTGCAGATCTGCTTTCATTCTTTAATGGGAGACTTTGACTATTCAGTTTAATACCCTGAATTAGATGTAGTGTTTAAAGAGGGACAGTTATGTGCTTGATATTAAAGTAAAAAGTATTTCCTAAAAAAGGTTTAGATGAATGGCTGCCAACAGTTCTATGATGTTTTTCAAAGATATTTAGCAAATTCAGCATATTATTATTGTGCTTTGTTTCCTGAAAGAAATTCACCTATCACTGTTAGTTATCCTGGGGATGAAATGAGCACACCGTGGGCTGGAGGAAGGAAGGCTCTTCTGTGGTGGGGGCTGAAGCATTTATGGGGTCAGGACAGAAGAGAATGAGAGACTTCAGCTTATGAGTAAGCTGGCTTCTCCAAGGAAGACACTTAAGAATAAGGTGAAATCCTTACTAGGAGTGGGGTGAAGTCCTAAGCAACCACCTTTTGCAGCAGCCAGTTCCTTCTCCAAACTACTTATGTAGTTCCTCAGTCACTCATAAGGTTTTGGTCCATCACTGTGGTCTCTTTGGATTGAAAAGGAAGGGAAGCAAATCCACATTTGGAAAGAAAAGGTAAAGGGAAGAAGAGAAACCCACTCAGGGGAGCATGTAAGTGAGAGACTCATGTGAACTTGAGAACTTGGGAATACTAGGTGCATCTTTCTCTGCTGTTAATAGTGCTGGGTAGTCTTTAAGTTTTGCTTACTAGATTAGTGCAAAATAACATTTTCTTAATGTGCTAGCATGGTTTTCCTTAATCACTAATAAGGTTGAGTATTTTTTAAGTAATTTATTGGCTATTTACATTTTTTGGGGTAAACATTTAAATCTGTTTCATTTATTTTTTTTATTGGGTTGCTGATCTTTTCCTTTTTAAAATTTTTGTGCCATGCTGGGTGTGATGGCTCATACTTGGAATCCCAGCACTCAGGAAGCTGAGGCAGGAGGTTCACTGTGAGTTCAAGGCCAGTGCAGGCTACATAATGGGACTGTCTTACAAAAATTTGTGCCTTCTTCTTGTATTTATTTTTCTGGGAGGGATGGGGAGTGACTTATTTTTACGCAAAAGAAATTAGCCCTCTGCTTTAAACATGGCATATGTATGCTTCTAATATTTGCTATGATCTTTTGAATTAGTTATATTTTTCTATTAAATAAAGAAGCGTTTAAAAACTTTTATTTAAAAAACTTCTTTGTGATCATCTTAAATGCTTTTTTCTGTTTTGGCTTCTAAGCTTTCTATCCTGTGCTTTAATGTCTTTCTCAAGCATATTTCAACACCATTAAGAAATTCCTCTTTACCTTACTGAACTAAAATAACACCTATCTTAAAATTCCCATATAAGAATAAATTCCCACTGATTTACCGGTTTTTTTATTAATTTTCTTACATTGATTTTTCTTTTCAACACTAAAGAGATTTATTTTTTTTTATAGCTTTATTTCTTGTTTTAATATCTTATTAGTCAAATACTCTCTTTTCTTTTTGGAAAATATCCTATATATTCTCGTTTTTAAATTTTTCCAGTTGAATATTATTAACATATTTATTGACAACCCCTTCTATCTTCAGTGAAATCCTGTTGGCATTTGGGATTTAGCTGAGTTTATACATCAGTTTAAAAGCAATTGATATCTTTATGACAGGGAGGTGCTATCCTGCCTTGGAGCTGGAGGAATACACCTCTACAGCCCATGAGCCAAATAAATCTTTCCTCCTTTAACTTTGGGTATCTGGCATTTTGTCTCAGTAAGCAGAGAAGAATAACTGACACTGACCAAGAGAAACCACTGTCCCACACAGATCTGTGGCTGCGAGCCACAGGACAGCCTTGCTGGGTCGAGGCCCTAGTTTCTCAGTGTGGTACCACTTCCAGAAGTTGCCCAGGTTTCCTTCCCAATCCTTTTTGAGGATCTAGTTTTCCATTTGGGTTAAAGCTTCCAGAGAGCAGGCAAATTATATTTGTCTGGTCCTAAAGTTCCCCATTTGGACCTTTACTTTCTTAGTTCCTTCTACAAGTTAATTTCTTCCTGTAATTACTTCCATATTTTCCTGGTGGTTTTGCTTCCTTTATTGACCTGGGATGGATATGGTTTGCATTTACTCAGCTCCTCTTTTTATTTTATTTTTATTTTTGGTGGAACCGGGGATTGAACTCAGGCCCTTGCGCTTGCCAGGGAAGCAATTATTCTACTGAGCCATCTCTCCTGCCCCTCTTTTTATTTCTTAATGCAGCATGAACACTTTCTTTAAATAGATTCTACATATCCTTCTTTTAGCATTTATTCTTAGGTATTTTATCATTTTGCTTGTTTACTGTGAATGGCATTTCCTTCTATATTGTTCTATTTGTACCCATTTTATAGCTTCTGTGCTTTCTGAACTTTCTTCCTGGTTTCTCTGTCCAGTAGATACACCCAATGGCTTGTTTCCTTAGTCATTTAGCAGGGTGACATTGTTTCAGTGATGTCTCTCAGGCCCCTTATATATAATTGCAATACCTCTTATGCTACACCTTTTTTTTTAAAAATAAAAAAACTTTCTTAATTTATTTGGTACAAGCTCTCCCTTTGCAGCTCAGACTCTTAGTGATGGGCCTATCTCAGCCTCCCCAGTGCTGGGATTGCAGGCATGTGCCACTGTACCTGGTTTGGTGACTGGCACTGTATACAGTACCAGGGATTGAACCTGAGTCCTTGCACTTGCCAGGCAGGTGCTTAGACCTCCAAGCTATCTCCAAGCCTTACCATATAGTTTGCTTTCCTGCTTTACTTTTATCCTTAACATTGACCAGTATTTAGCATACCATACAGTGTATTTTACTTATTTTTCTTATATATTATCTCTTTGTTTCATTAGAATATAAGTTTCATAAATGCAAAGATTTTTTAAAAATCTTGTTTGCTTATTGCTATGTTCTCTCTTTTAGTGATTTAAATTTTATTTTTTGTGTATCATTTAAAATTTTTTTTCATAGTTTGTGAATTGAAAATATTATTTACAAACATAAATGAATATAATAATAAAAATTGCCCAAAATAAAAATGAAGAAAGAATTTACAGATCAGTCATAATAGTTCACTGTGTCAAAACCAAGAGACTTATATTCATGTCATTAGAATTCTCAAAGTAGAAAGAGTCAGGAATAAATATTTAAAAATTTAAAATTTCTGCATTTAGTTCAACTTATAATACCACATTTCCGAGAAAGCTGAACCTTTTGTACAATAAATTTAAATAAAACCATACCAAGATATGCAAAAATGAAATTGTCTAAAACTTACTGTAAAGAAAAAAAATGATTAAAGTGTGTAAATAAAAAATTATTAGCTATGGAAGAACAAAATTAAATATCTTATTCCAAATTAGAAAGGAAAAAAAGGACCAAGTGTGTAAGAAACCAGACTAATGAAAGGACTGAAAGAAAAAAAAACAAAACTATCCTCTTGGAATTTTATACTTAGCAAACATATCTTTGAAAACTAAAAGTAAAATATTTTCTAGTTATACAAACTTGAAATATTTTAATACCTCTAGAAGTAGCATATAGGAAATAACAAAGAGTATAATTCAAAAGGCAAGAGAATTTCCAGTATGATCCTGGATGAACGATAAAGAACTCTCAAAGTGATAGTGATGCAGGATTACATAAAATATATTAGATGAATATTTATTTAAAAGGTCAAAGAAGATTTCTATGAAACAGTACTAATCTTATGTCAGGTTATACACATATATATTTTTTTCATATATATGTGTGTGCATGTGTGTATAAAAGACAGGGAAGAAGTAATATAAAGTCAACAGAAAATGGAAATATGTTTTTAAAAATTTCTAATACTAGAAGAAGATATATGATGTCTTTTAGATAAATTGTAATTCAAGGATATAGTATAAATCTTATGCAATGTATTAATTATGGAATCTGTCCTATCAATTTGAAAAAAGTCGTTAAACAAAAATTAAGATAAAGCATTATTCAGATAATTAAATATTAATTAATTTAAAATTAAATGTTTCAAAACAATTGAACTAGGAAAAAAGTTTTCATGGTAGTAAAGAAGTACTAAGAATAAAACATAAGATAAATACTGGAATGACAAATAAATGACCATTACTTCTGATGGCTTGGGGATAGGATATCACACAAAGTTCTAGTGTGTTGTGGACATGGATAATGACCACGACACTTACTGGTGGCCAGGTGTCACTTGTAGGACTGAGCTACAGCTATTTCCTTGAAATCCACCCTGTAGACACATATGGAATCTTGACCCATAGGGTGCAAGAGAAGTCCATTTGTAGAGGGCACTGATGGAAATATTTTGCTGTTGTACACAAAAGAATAACTGAAAGATTACTATTATGTATCTCTTGTTCTCCTGTGTTTAATTGTGTGCCCTATTTGGTGGGTTTTTTCCATTCTCATTCATGGGGTTGTGATCATTTTGCTCCCTCTCTAGAACATCATTTAGTAGTCTGTGTAGGCCTGGCTTTATCGTCAGGAAATTCTTTTTTTAAAATTAAATTTAATTTTTTTAAAATTTTTGTTTTATTGAAGTACAAATATCAATGAGACAGTTAAGATACCTTGACAAGATGGATTTGATAAATTAATACATTTCAAACTGTTTTCATAATGTTTTGGTATCATAGAAGGTGCAAACATGATATACTTACAGACATTATTACACAGTATGTCTCTTATCAGTAAATAAAGAGAGTGTAGCTCTTTGCGTATCTTATTTTTTATACCTGAATTATATCAAAGATTCAATAATTAATACTTTCTACCTTGTTATTTTCCTAGTGGTCGTCCATAGTACTCGAGGCTGACATAGTATCCTGTCCAACCACCATTAGTGCAAATCTTGCCTCTCATAGAATTATGTAGAAGCACAGTGTTATCTATCCCAACTGTACTGTCCATACACACACATCATGATTCTTCCTTTCTATACCCCTTCCTTTGTCTACACCTGTCAAAGATGGGCACTGCATTGTCATTCAACTACCTTAGGTGCTTGAACTTGACAACACAATCCAACACAGTCCAGCATTCCACAACAATGGTGAGTTATCTGAAGAAGTTGTCAACCATAGCCATTTACAGCTCAACATGGCCCTGCGATGTATGCTTCATTTTTATACTTTTCTGCTGGATGGATAAGACCTAGATAGAGTAAGACTTATATACCAACACATATACTTTATGTTTCTTATGAGGTCAGTGAAGTAACCTCAGGGCTTATCTTGTAATCCTGTACCTTATTCTGTAGATCCTTTGTCTGTGTCATCCATGTGGATGAGTCACAGCCAATGCTTGACCAGTTTGATCTCTGTGAGAGCCTGAGAGAAAGTTTTCTCTCCATGTGACTCTCCCCAGGCACACTATAGAACTTTGATCTCTTTCCTCTGTGGCTCCATAATCTCCTTGTTCAGAAAATTTGGAGCTCAACTGAGTTTCATGATGTTGCAGTACAGGTTTTGCTATGTCCTGAGTCTTTGCTGACCTTGAAAGGATAGGGCCAAAATGTTGGCTGGCCTTGTGGCTCTTCTATTTCTCCAATTTTCATCTCTGAACTTAGGTTGTTAACCATCCAGAAAAAAAGCTGATTAGTATCCTGCAGCATATGCCATTCACTTTGCCTTATCTGACTCAATTCATTTTACTTGTTGTACGTTTCCTTTTGTATTTCTGCTTTTCACTTGTTATACTAGGGAGACTATACGATATTTACACATGTGTGTCTGGTTTATTTCACTTATGAGTATATGTTCAAGTGGAATCCACTTCAGTATTAATGCTTCAAACTTATCATTCTTAAAAAAAAAAAACAAAACAAAACAAAAAAAAACAAGCTTATCATTCTTAACAGCTGAGTAATACTCCATTATATAGAAATACCACAGCTTTTTCAACCATTCCTCACGTGATGGACATCTTGGTTGTTTCCAAGATTTTGCTATCACACATTGTGCTGCTATAAACATAGGTACACATATATCACTATGATACAATGTATCCAGATCCTTTGGGAAAATTTCCAGTCGAGGGGTAGCCGGCTTGAATAGGATTTCTAGTCCTACTCTTTTGAGGAGTCTCCACATTGACCTCTACAATGGTTGTACCAGTCTACATTCGCACCAGCAGTGGAGAAGTATTTCCTTCTCCCCACAACCTCTCCAACATTTGTTGTTGGTTGATTTCCTTATAATAGCCACTCTTTCTGGAGTGAGATGGTATCTCAGTGTTGTTTTTATTTGCATTTCACGAATGTCTAGCGATGTGGAGCATTTTTTTCATATATTTATTCGCTTCTTTAATTTCGTCCTCTAAGAAGTGTGTATTCATCTCAGATGCCCATTTCTGAATTGGGTCTTTAAATTTGAGGGCCCTGTTTTATCTTAGTTCTTTATATATTCTAGACAGTATACCTCTGTCTGATTGCTTATTAGTTAGGATTTTTTCAAAATTTGTGGGTTGTCTTTTCACTCTGTTGACAATTTCTTTTGACATGCAGAAGCTCGTTAAGAAGAGTTGATCCCAGTTGTTGATTGTTTCAAGTGCTTCCCATGCGAATGTATGTTTGTTCATGAACTCTTTACCTACCCCTATGTCTTCAAGAGTTGCTCTTCAAGAGTTTCTCTTCCAGGAGAATGAGTGTTTCTGTTTTAATGTTTAGATTTTTAATCCATTTTGACTTTAACTTAGTGCATGGTGATAGAGCATGGGTCAAGTTTTAGATTTTGGCATGTAGAAAGCCAGGTTTTCCAGCACCATTTGTTAAAGAGGCTATCTTTCTTCCAAGGAGCTTGTTTAGCCCCTTTGTCGAAGATCAGATGGCTGAGTGTGATTGTAGATGCCTCTGCATCTTCTAATCTATTCCACTGATCCTCAGGTCTATTTTGTTTCCAATACCATTTTGATTTTATCACCGTGGCTTTGTAGTATAATTTCAAGTCAGGAATTGTGATGCCTCCTAACTTTGTCTTTATTGGCCAAGATTGCCTTTGCTATTCTAGGTCGTTTGTGGTTCCAAATAAATTTTAGGAATGATTTCTCTATGTCTTGGAGATATGTTGGTAGCAGTTTGATAGGGACTGCATTAAATCTGTACAGCAATTTTGGGAGTATGGCCATCTTCACGATATTGGTTCTTCCTATCCAGGAGCATAGAATTTCTTTCCATTTTCTGAAATCCTCTATAATTTCTTTTCTTAGATTGTTGTAATTAGGAAATTCTTCAGTTGTTCTTTGTCATAGAAGTATTTTACTTCTCCATTATACTTGAAGGAGAGTTTTGCAGGTATATCAGTCTGTGTTGGAATTTTTTTTCTTGCAAGACTTGAAGTACTTTGCTCCATGATCTTGACTTGCTGGTTTGTGAGGACAAATCTGCCGTTATCCTGATGGGTTTTCCTTTACATGTGATCTGATTCTTTTCTTTAGTGGATTTTGGTATATTGTTCCTGTGCTGAATTTCTGGGATGTTGATTATTATATGTCTAGGAGTGGTTTTAATTGGGTTGTTGTCATTTGGAGTTCTATATGCTTTAGTTTCCTGAAGGTCAGATTGTTGCCTCATATTTGGGAAGTTTTCTGCTAGTATGTCCGTCCATATTCTTTTTATATCATTTGTATTGACTCCTTCCTTCTCATTGATGCCTATTAGTCTCACATTGTTCATCTCTGCATCGTCTTGCAGGTGCTGAATTATTTTTTCCTGCATCCTAGTTGTTTTTAAGAGATCTTTGCTTACTTTTTCACTAGCTGCAATGGTGTCTTTAAGGTCAGAGAGTCTATTTCCACTTTCACTCAAATGGATTTGCCAGCTTGTGATTGAGGTTTTAATTTCCAGTATATCACTTTGAATCTGTTCCATACATTCTATTTCTTTCCTGTATTGCTTATTCAGGGGTTCCATCATTTTTATATTCTTCTCTACTTTTTTCTAATCAGTGTATTCTTTAGAAGAACTTAGTAGTTCTTTGATTATAGTTATCACTACTTTTTTATTTCAGAAATTATTTCTGATCTGATCTCTTCTATACCTTTCTGTAGTTGTTTCTTTACTTCACATGGCATTATTTCAGAGATTTCAGGTGTATGATTTCCAATTTCCTCTATGCTAGTGTCACCTGCATTTGTACTGGGTGCACTTGGGGCCTGAGAGTGCTTTTTGTTCCTTCTCTTTGTCATTTTGTATACTTCTGACCTTTGGCGTAGAGCTTAGATAGAGTTATTACCTTAGCACCAGGCCCAGATCTATGAAGTTCAGACTCCTCCAGGTGGGTGTGGCTTTGGTCTGGCTGCTGTGCTCCACTTCTTCCTGCTGCAGTCTTGCAGGTGAACCCTTTGTGTCACACTGGCAAGATGTTCTGCTCCTGAATCAGCTGGGTGGGTCTTGCCTCTAGCCTCTTTGCAGGGAGTTCTGCTGAAGGGTTGTACCCTGAGCCTGCACTCTGGGTCACTTCAGGATCCTGAGGCCAGGCGGTCTCTTTTGCAGGTCAAGCCTGAGCTCTGTGTCGGAAGATGATCTGGTGGCCCCGGGTGGTCTCTTGTTATGTTCTTTATTGCTGAATGGTACCTGGTATCTCTAATAATATATTATTGGAAAATACTCTGTGAGTTAATGAATATTCAAAAGTGATCGTTTTAAAAATAATTTTGTAACTTCTTGCCTTACTAATGTTATTAGTATTTTCAGTAGTTCTTTTATTTTATTTTATTGAGAAACAAATATCAATTAGACAGTTTCAAAGCTGATTAATAGGACATTTTTAATAATTAACACAATTTACATTATTATCTTTCTTATTGAAGTACAAACATCAATGAGAAAGTTTTAAGACACCTTAACAAGATGGATTCGATAAATTAATACATTGCAAACTGTTTTCATAATGTTTTTTATCGTACAAGGTGCATACATGATATTATACTTGCAGACATTATTATTTTTTTTATTTTATTTTATTTTTCCATTTATTTTTATTTTATTGAAATACAAATGTCAATCAGACAGTTTCAAAACACCATAACCATACAGAGTCGATGAAATAATACACTGCAAACTGTTTTCATAATGTTTTGGTATTGTACAAGGTGCATACATGATATTATATTTACAGGTCTTTATGTAGCTGAATTATATCAAAGATTCAATAATTATTTACCTAGTGGATGACCATAGCACTAAAAGTCGACATAATATCCTGTCCCACCACCAATAGTGCAGATCTTGCTTCTCATAGAATTATGTAGAAGCACAGCGTTATCTATCCCAATTTCAGTAGTTCTTATGTCAACTATCTTGGGATTTCTAATTGATGAACTCTTACTACCCAAAAATAACAATAACTTTGATCATTTCTTTCTAGTACTTGTATCTCATTTAATTCTATTGACTAATTGTAGGAATACATTTTCTATAATGAAGTAAAATTATGTTTTATGGTAATTAACATAATTATCATAATTTATCATTTTTATCGTACATTTAATATTTCATTTGAAAATCTTTTGAATAGAGTTCATTAACCCTAACCTGCATGTATCTTCTTTTAAAGGGCTTATTTCGATATGAGTTAATTTATAAAAAGGTCATCCATTTAAATGATGGATTATATGTAAAAAATACTGTTTGATTAATTGTTTGGATTCAACTAGGGAGATGGCTCAGTGGAATAAGCACTTCTCTGGCAAGCGCAAGGGCCTGAGTTCAATCCCCGGTTCTGTGAAAAAAAAAAAAATTGGATTCTTGAATATAAGTTTGATGAAATTAATGTGTAAATCATGACTACCTTTTTTAGCCAGCCCAACCCCATACCATACCCATGGTATTTGTTGTTCAGAGAGAGGCATAAGGCTCATCTCTCTTGTGAAATTTCTTCTACGTAGAAATGAATATTCTCTCATGTAATAGCTATTGTGTGAATCACTTCTTGGCAATATAGTTCATACTGTGTAACTGTGATTTGTGTTTAGAACCGTTTGTCATGTCACAGATTTAGTTTGAATTTGAACTTAAATAGGCACACAAGGGTAGATCACAGAAATATCAAGTAGGCCACAGAACAGATAGTGATGGAGATGCGTAGCTGGCGAGTTCATGGGCTGTCAAAGATACAGATGGGAATATGGACTTAGTATTAATAAATATTCTGATTTTTAAAAATGTGAAAATTCAGATCATTATGGGAAATTTCACATTTTTAAAAAAGTTGGTTTATTATCCATCCTGGAGAAGGGAATTCAAACAAACACATTTAAAAAAAGTAATGAGTACTTACTTAAAAATTATATGAAGAATTTTGTTCATCCATTAAGGCCCAGGTCTAGCTATAGCAGAGAATGTTATGGTTCCTGCCTCGATAAGGCCTGATTTTGGCATAGGACAGACTAAAAGGGATGCAGGCAAACATGATTGTTTGGCAGTCATGGCAGGGAAGTAGCCAGTCATTTAATCCCTTCATTTTACCTTATCCTCTGATCTGTAGATTCCCCCACTGGCTAAAATAAAGAGCATAGAGAGCTCTTGAATCATATGCTAATGGCCAGTATCCTGGGACACAAAGTAAGACAGCACAGAGAGTGGCGGAGCTTATGGGTCAAATGGAAAATCTACAGTGTGAATAGCTCTTCATTTGAGCAGCTATATAATGCAAACAAAAACTGAGAAGAAAATAAAAGCATGCCATAGCGTATTAGTTTGGAACATGGCGTTCAAGCATTTTGAAGACGCTGATGTATTTTTTTATTTGTATCATTGTCTCAGTTACTTTTCTCTCATTGTTGGGACCGATACCTGACACTAAATGAAGAAAGGAAAGCTTTATTTAGCTCACAGTTAATGGAGGTTTCAGTCCATGCTCTGCTGGCTCCAAGGCAGAGTGGCACACAGCAGAGGGCAGCAGTTCACGATGGCGGCAAAGAGCAAAAGCAAAATGGAGGAGTAGCAACAATGGCAACCGAGAGGAAGTCGGTCTCTGTCTCTTATGTTACATTCAGGCTATCTGCCTCACACCAATGATCCTAGCAGTACTCAGACCCATAATCTTAACCTTGGATCATCCATAATCCCAGTGAATCATGAGATAATCACAAACTCTAGAAGTCAACCACATGATTGCATTATTATTATTATTATTTGGCAGAACCAGGGATTGAACTCAGGCCCTTGTGCTTGCCAGGAAAGTGCTTATTCCACTGAGCCATCTTCCCGGCCACACCAAGGCAGTTTTAAAACTGAATATAACATGTCTATAGATGAACTTTACATCCTTCCACTGAGATGAAATAATTTTTCTTCAGGATATATTTCCCCTAAAAGAAAAATATAACATTATCATCAAAGAATTTATGAAGAAAAAAAAAAGAGTTTATGGCCTAGATTTTGGTTTTTTGATCTAGATTTTTTAAATGCTAAATTTTAACTTATTATATTAGTTATAGCAAATCACCTCAGAAGTTACAACAGCAGCAACAGCAATAACAAAAACTTAGTAACTCATTGTTTCTGAGGGTTGTGAGTGTATTTCTTTTTAATGTATTTGATACAGGGTCTCACTACAGAGCTCAGACTAACAGTGATCCTCTTGTTTTCAGCCTACCCAGTACTGGGATTACAGGTGTGTGCCACCATCCCCAGACTTGGTCACTGGCTCTGTGGGGCCGGTGTGGCATATAGTACTGGGGATCAAACCCTGATTCCTGTGCTTGCCTGAGGAGGCACTTATTTCACTGAGCTATCCTGCCAGCCATCAGTCTAGCTTTTTATTTATAGCTTTGGCTGGGTGGTCTGGATTTGGGTTTTAATCATCTAAATCTTTGACTGAGGTTGGAAAATTTGTTTCCAAGAACACTCAATTATATTGCTGTTGGTTGGAAGTCTCAATTCTTGCTATGTGGCTCTTCTGTGGGGTTATCTGGATGTATTCAGGACATAGTAACTAGCTTCTCTTAGAGCAAATGTTTCAAGGGAAACAAATAACTGGTCAAGAAAGGCAGAAGATGCAATAGTATTTAGTACTTAGTCTTGGAAGAGGCACATCATCACCCTTGCCCATTCCATTGGCCTCACTGCAGGCCTGCGTGGTGCAGTGTGGAAGGAGACTGTCATAGGGCCCACCTTGGAGGCTACCTAGCACATACATTTTACTTCATTTTCACAGAATGTCAGATTTTTTGTATATTCTTTTGTCCCTGAGTATATTTTTCACTCTCAACACTACAGGAGGAGCTTTATTGAGTTAATGTTAATAAGTTTCAACAAGCAAGCCCTGGGCTTCCACTATATTGCTGCATCCAGTGCAGCTCTCAAAATCTCCAGAGGGAAGGACAGTGAAAGAATGGAGAAATAGAGATAAGAGACAGAAAGCTGATGTCAGGTGGAGACCTCTCTCCAAATGGGAAGAAAGGAGCTATTCAACCCGAGTAGCATTTTAATTATACATTTGGCAGGTTGGTTTCACATGACACCTCTTTGCTGACAACCTAACTGCTTGAATTGTCCCCGTGCTTGGTTTTTCAGGTCGAAGGTTGTCTTGCCACTGCATGTGTGATCAATTTCCAGCTTCAGCTACTTCCTACATCTCCCCCTTTTCAGTTTGTAGTTGCAAGTGGTAGGTGGTCCATTGAAGTTGGAAGAATTCAATGTTTGGAGGACTTCTGTAGAGAGTTTTTTTCTTCTGGTTATATTTTATTGCTGGCTGTTCAAGACCAAGTTAAAGTAAGACCTATATCAATTAATGTTTTGTTATCTAACAAGGTTAGTCTGGTCTCCTCTGGGTTTAGCTGGGAATCATGCATAGCATTCCTGTCAGTGTCAGCTATCTATATAAATCACATTCATTGCTTACTCAAGCAATGAATGAAAGCTTAGGAAATTTTTTTCCTCTCCTGATGACTCTCCTTAGGTACACTATTCATTGTTGGTCACTTTCCTCTGCGATCTCATAATCTCCCTGATCAGAAGACCATCGACTCACTTAGTATAGCATGTCACAGCAGAAGCTCTCTTATGGTCTGGATCTTCATTGACCTTGGAGGGTTGGGGCCAAAATATTGGCTATCCTCTTAGTCTATCTATGTCTCTAACTTTTGGTCTCCAAACTTCAGTTGATGAGTTAATGACATTACATTGTAATGGAGGCAATAAGCTTACTATTACTATCTTATCTAAATATCAAGCATCTTAGAACATAAAATAGATCCTTTTTTTTAACAACCTTGAATGGTCTAATATTTGAATCTCTATAGAATGTTGACAGTTACATATTTTTACACAGAAAACTATAAATCAAAAGCTATATAGTATTGCAGCATGACATTCATGATGACATTTTGTAACACACTTAAAATTTCATTTTGACATAGTATAATCTTTTAAATCAATCCTCTGTATCTAATACATAAAAAACTCTTACCTTAATGGGTTGTACATTATATAAGTTTCTCTTTAAACCAGATATCTGGATCTACTTACCCTAGTCCTTGTTCAGGCATCATATGCATGTCCAGCACAGCTCTTGAAGTTCCAGGGGAAAGGATGGTAAGAGGACAGAAAACTGAGGTCAGGGAGCCCTCTTTCTAAATGGGAGAAAAGGAACTGCTCAACCAGCAGAACTTTCTATTTATAGATTTGGCAAGTAGGTGTCACATGACACCTACTCATTGCTTGGGTTTTCCCAGAGCTTGGTGTTCTCTGGCCAGGCTTGCTTTGCCCCCACATCCTTGGTCCATTTCCAGCTTCAGATGCTCCCTACACTACATGGTGATCATTTTTTAAAATTGGTCTTGCTTTCTGTGTAGCATCTTGCCATATATTTTAAAATAACTATGAAGGGAGAGGAAATGCAAAGATCCAGAAGGTGAAAACAAAAAACCTTCTCATCATTGACCTAAGCCTGCAAACTGTAGGATAAATCCCTTTTCTTACTGTTTTCTGTGATGCAGTAATTTATGGGGGTTTGTATTTACTTTTCTAACACACACCTACATGCATGTGCAATGTGGATGAGGAGATGAAAGGGGCTCCAAATAAGAATAGTAATTGTGATCCTTCCTACCATTTACAAATGATGAGGCTATTTTTGGATCCAAAACATCAGATATTCTTAGTGATAAACACATGCTAACATCCTAAAGTTCTAGGTCATGTACCTTCCATGTCTTCCACTCATTACTGGTTTGCTCAAGGCACAGGTCTGCAACAGATGTACTACTCTGTGTCTCCCAGAGCTCAATTGTATATTTTTCTCTTCAGCATCACATCAGTTCTATCAAAGCAGCTTTTCCTATTTATTACATTTCTCTTCGGTTTAGAACATTGGGCTATTTAAACTATTTTATATGTTTTCTTTTGTTTTTGTGCCTGTGGTGAGAATCCTGAATAAGCCTCAAGGAATTTAAGGAGTTCCAGAACCAAGTGATAGGTATTCCAAATGAGATATGAGCTTTTACAAAGAATGTTGCTAGGCAGTTATTTACAAATAAAGGCATTTTTCCAACTGAAAAGAATTTAGAAAACAAATGTTATCATGAAATGGTAAATAGTCAAGGAGACTACATTTACTGCATAAGAATTATTACTTGACTTCATTATTTACAGTGCAAATAATGGTACTTAAAGAAGGAAGAAAATGTTCAGGAACTTTTATGAACAAGGAGAAAAAAATAGACTATATGTTAGTTTGAAATGATGACTAACCAATGATTTCATTTCATTGTTGACAAGAAATAAATCCATAATTCTTCCCTCACTAGTGATACTAGAAGCTGTAGAGAGTCCAGATCAGTTCCAGGCACACACCTTTCATTCTGGGAAATGGATCTTCTAATTGTACTGAATCCAGAAGTTCTGAAAAGGCCAGCCTTTTCATGATTGGCTCTTAATTTCACTATTCTTGCTTATTGTTGTTTCCTTATTTGAGAGGCCATATTTCAGTAGTCATGAGTACTGGGGCACTTCTAGCAGTCATCTTAGCATACTGCAAAGATTGAAAACGCAGCTACTGGTATGGCCACACTCCCTCCCCACCCAAGGCCCAAATCCAAAATCCAAAACACAGGACAGGACAAAGAGATGCATCCTGCATTTTCTATCCACTAGCTGCCACTTCATCTCAGCAAATATTAGGGTTTTAATCTATAAAATGAGACGATGGGATTAATGTACCAAATTTGCTGTCACAAAACTCCCATTTTGTTATTTTTCTTCTATAAGCTTCATTTTTTTTTCTCTCTTATAGTTCCTTTCTTATCTGATTGAGCAAAGCTAGAGGGTTTAAACTCTACTGGGGGAACTGTTGTTCCACCAACTTTTTCTGCTTGGGACTTGAGTTTAGAACAGTGCTTGAAGCCAAATCCT
Source organism: Ctenomys sociabilis (assembly GCA_004027165.1). NCBI lineage: Eukaryota > Metazoa > Chordata > Mammalia > Rodentia > Ctenomyidae > Ctenomys > Ctenomys sociabilis. The sequence continues at coordinate 22,674 of PVKA01033514.1, forward strand.
TTGTGGTCATCTCAACAAGCTTATGACCAGTAAAGTCCTCTGTAAGGTAAATCCACAAAAAGTAAAGTAAATGTAGGAATCAATTTCTATGTATATATGTGGTTCTTGAGAACCTGTTTGTGTCATTGTGTCATGTTTTATACTTGTTAATACTTGTATCAGTACACATCTGTGATCAGTATTAATGCTATCAATGAACTTCTCCCCCACTGTGCACACAAGAAGGGTCCCCTCACCTAGGGTGTCTTTTTACCCTGACTGAGTATCATGTGCCATGTACAGCACAGCTCTTGTGGTTCCTTTTGCAGAATTCTATGTGTTTTTTTTTAATAGAGGTCTTTCATTTTCTGTTTAGATTAATTCTTAAGCATCTGATTCTGTTTTTTTTTTTTTTTTTTTGATGCTGTTGTGCATTGTGAATAGTATTCCTTTCCTAATTTATTTCTTAGAGAGTTGATTACAGGAACACTATCAGTTTTTGCATTTGTTGATTTTGACTCATACCACCTTGCTGAATTAGTTTATCTTTAGCAGTCTTTCGGTGGATTTTTTTTTTTTTTTTTGGTCTTACACAAAAGAATCATGTCATCTGTGAATAATTTGACTTCTTTTTTTATACATATCTATTTTCTTTCTTTCTCGTGCTTGATTGCTCTAGCTAAAGTTTTGAGTATTATATTAAGCCAGAGTGGTGACAGTGCACACTTTTGTCTTATTTCTGATTTTAGAGGAAAAATTTTCAACACTCTGCCACTTAATATGAGTCACAATGGCTTTTGTCATATTAAGATAAGGGCATTCTAGATCTATTATCTTTTGGTTTTTATAATGAATGGATATTGATTTTTTGTGACTATTGAGGTAATCATGCTTTTTTGTCCTTGCGTTGTGCATGTGATGTGTTACATGTATTGATTTGCATGTTAAAACTCTTCGTATCCTTGAATGAAACATATTTTATCATGATGTATGATCTTTTAATGATTTACTGCATCCTGTTTTTGCTGGAGTTTGGCACCTATATTCATTAAGGAAACTAGTTTACAATTTTCTTCTTTTAGTTGAGCCCTTGTCTGATTTTGGAGTACATGTAAACTATTTTCTAGGAGTGGGTTTAGTAGTGCTCTTCCCCTTGTGGTTTCACTACAGAGTTTGACAAATTTTGGCTTTAGATCTTCTCTGAAGTTCTTGTAGAATTCAGCAGTGAATCCGTTAGGGTTGAGGCTTTTGTTTTATTTTTTAAAAGAGAATACACAATGTAGTTAAAATGAAAACATTAGAAACAATATGGAATTTCACTAAATTAAATAGGACTTCATCAATGGTTGTTATATTGCATATTGTTCTCTTCAAATTAGTTGTTCAGATTACCAAATATAAGCATCTAAAGTTAGTAAAAAATTATAAAAAATTAAAAAGGAGAGAGATAAGACAATGCTGGAGTTACCACAGGAGAGGATCTGACTCCCCAGCAGCTTGCCCACCTGGTTGCCCATCGCCCTGCTCCGTTCATAGTTCACAATGCTCTGCTTCTGCAAAGTAGTATGATCAGCGTCCTGCTCCATCCCGCCCGCCACCGCCCAGCCCCTGAGACCGGCCAGAGACAGCGGGCCGACGCTGCCTTCCTGCTCCATCTCGCCC
>PVKA01033515.1:0-14096 GCA_004027165.1 Ctenomys sociabilis
TCCTCCTGCGCTTCCTCCTCCTCCTCTTCCTTTTCTTCTTCTCACTTAGCTTCTCAGATTTTAGCAGTCTCATGTTAACTTTGCAGAAAATTATTTTTTCATTGCTAAATTTTCTGTTTCTGCTTCTTCCACTGCAAGCTGCTTTCAGCCTAGGCAGCAACAAGGAAGTTGTTAAGAACTCTGGTACAGGTTTGGTGGTTACAAGGTGTGTGTGTGTGTGTGTGTGTGTGTGTGTGTGTGTTTGTAATTTGCTCCATATATAACTGGGACAGAGTGCTAGCTGAGTATTCCTGCATACTTTGTGTTGTAGTGTGAGTAACCCTGATTAGCTCTCTGTGCTCTTCCGAAGGTTGTCGATAAATCAGAGGAGCCTGTGGCAGCCAAATCTTGCTCATGATTCTGATTCTGAGTTCTCCTATTCTGATACTTTTCTTTACAGCTCTTCTTCCAGTCTCTGTGTCTCTGTCTCTGTGTCTCTGTCTGTCTCTCTCTCTCTTGCTCTCTCTCTGTCTCTCTCTCTCGCTCTCATTCTCTCTCTTGCTCTCTCTCCCTCTGTCTCTCTCCAAACAGGGATCAAAAAGACAGTCACTTTCCAAGTTACCTGGGCCTCATCCTTGTACCACCAGTCCTCAGAAAGTTGGATCTCAGGCTGGTTGGATGACTTGCAGACTCATGTGTGGAGCAGCAGCTCTGGAACCATCATTTTCTTGTATCACTGGGCCCAAGGCAACTTCAATAAGGAATGTCCTGACATGGAGAAGCTTATCCAAGTGCTCCTTGTTAGATTTCGCATGGATATACTTGCACTTCATTTTGAATATCCCCTTGAGATGCAGTTGTCAAAAGGCTGCAAGCTGTATTCTGGGAATGCCCCAGATGGTTTCTTCCAGATTGCTTATCAAGGATCTGATTTTGTGAGCTTCTAAAACAATTCATGGCCACAATCTCCAAAGAGAGGAAAAAGGCTCAGAGTGTCTGCCAACAAGTCAGCACCCAGGCATCAAAGTCCTGATTCATAGGCACCGTTATGACATTTGCCCACATTTTCTCTTGAGTCTTCTTGATGCACGGAAGGCTCATCTTCAGAGACAAGAGAGACCTGAGTGTTGGCTGTCCACCTCCCCTAGCCCTGGGCCTGGTCATCTGCAGATGGTGTGTCACATGTTGGGCTTTCACCCAAAGCCCATGTGGATGATTTGATTGAGGTGTGAGCAGGAGCTGCCTGAAACTCAGAGGGAATGAGCTACCCAATGCTGATGATGCGTGGTATCTTTGAGTGACCTTGGATGTTGCAGCGCAGGAGGCAGCTGGGCTGTCTTGCCGAGTGAAGCACAGCAGTCTAGGAGGGGAGGACGTTGTGCTCCACTGGGAATCCACAGAGCATCACAGCTCCTTGGGTTTGATCTCGGTAGCAGTGATGGTGTCCTTGTCTCTCCTGGCAGGTCTTGTGTTTTGGCTTGGGAAGCGCTGTTTATGCAGGATGAGTTATGAAGCTTCTCCAAATGTCTACCCTTTGAAATGAAGACCAAGCAGCTCAGATCTTGGCATATGCTCAGGCCTGATCTTCTGCCTAAATCTAACATGGTGATGATGTGCTCCCTGCAAAACTTTTGGGGTTGTTTATGGCTGCCTAACGATCAGTTCTCAAGACAATCTGAAATTATTTTGCAGAATTTACTGTTTTGAATGGAGTTCTGAAATACTAAAATGTCCCGTCCAGTGGGGAAGTCAACACAGGTCACCTGGGGAAGGAGCGGGGATGAAGAAAGGACAAGGGACAGGAGACGTGAGAAATGGAGACAAGATAGCATTCTGATCAAGTCTCATATATTCAAAGGAAACTCTTGGTTTATATAGTGGGGTCATAGGGAAATGACATCAGCTATGACAGGAAGTCCCACCTCCAGGGCATAGCAGGAGACTTATGGGAAATAGGCGGGGTAAGAAGAATTAGGAACTTAACTCAGCAGAGGAATGGAAATTTAAGCACATGGCTGAGACTATTATAAAGTGGGTGTGAGTCACAGGTTTCCCACACAAAAACTCAAAATTTGACTGTGAGTGGACAAGACTCTAGGGATAAAGGATCACCAGGAACATTCTGATGCCAGTGGAATAAGTGCTTCCATGGCAGGGGCTCTGGCCTGAGTTTGATCCCCAGTTTTGCAAAAAAAAAAAAAAAAGATGACATATATGTCTGTGTCCAGTGCCATGGTACATGACCTTTCTGTGGCCTTGATTGTCTTGTCAGTGATAGTGCTCTTGGTACTTGTGTTGCAGGATAAGAAATGTTGGTGAACTCTGTATTTCTTCCTCTCTTGCCAGCTTTGTTTCACATTGGTCACCTCTCTTAGCTTTTCTTTTGCCATCTTCCACTGATCTCACATTTCCTTCATTCTCTAACATATCGGAGTATCCCATGAGATGTCTGCTCCTGCTTCCTCCATGGTTAGAAGCCAAATTCCAGGAGCTCTGAACTGCAGTATGCGGTCATCCTTTCTACAGTCTGTTTAAAATTTGCTTTTTTCCGCATGATAATCACTTGTCATGAGGCCCAGTTCCTGGAACTAGAGGACAGCATCTCCATATTTGTCAGTAGTATTAAACCTTTCATTGTCATTCCTGTTGTCACTTTGTCCAGAGGTCTTCTTGATCCCCCTGAGGCAGCCATTCCCTCCTTTGAGCTCAGAGAACCCTTTAGCCAACTCCACTGCAAACCTTCCTTTCTTGCTGCCTGAACTGTTCTTACCCGGTTCTTCCTTTTTTATTTTAAGCTCCTTGAGGGTGAGGACCATGCAAGGTCCTGTATGTGCCAAATACTCAATGGGAGCTAAACACATAAACACAAACTACAATTTGAGTTTAGGTTAATCATCATGATTTTCTTTGTTTGCCCTCTGATATTGTTAGAACATTTGAAAGATTGGTGTTCTTTTCCTTGTTTAAATGATTATTTTATCAGAGAAACTCCAGTCTTTTTTTTTGGTTCACTTACATTCATTGCAGAACTTTAAATAAGAATGCATGTTGAACTTTTAAACTCTTGTCACACACGTTTTCTATAGACTGTAAGGCAACACCTAGTTAGTTCCAAACACAAACAGAGGGAGAGAATGTATGTGAAGGTTTGCAGGCAAACGTAGCACAAGATGTGTAAGAAAAGCAGCAAGATAGATGGTTCTCGGGTTTGGAACTGGGTCAATAATCCAAAATATAAGGAGGACAAATTGTGTGTTAACGTTTGGATTAAATGTTAATCACTTTAGGATTCATCCATTAATTCAATAAGCACGTTTTGAAAACCATGAGTAAGACTAAGGCACATACCAGTGCTAAACTAGCAGGAGAGAAAACTACCAGGACCCTGTTCCTCTGTCGCAAGACCCAAATCTGATTATTCAGTTAGTCTTTGTTGTTTTTACTATTTTGATTTTTTTTTTCTTGAAAACATTGTTTATAGCTATGCACCGTCATGCCAGGCTTAATTAGTTACTTAATTAGTTAATCTTATTATCGGTACTGGAGATAGAAGCCATATTACCAGCACTTTAAAGGCCTAAGCCAAAGCACCATAGTGAGTTTGAGGCCATCCTGTGCTACGTAGTGAGTGGAAGGCCAGACTGGGCTATGTAGGAAGACTTTATCTCAAAAAATGAAAAAAAAAATTAAAGCAAAATAAAGCTAAATATTTCAGGTGACAATTACTTCCCAACAAATAATTAGGAAGTGGATAAAAATACTGTACGGGGTCAGGGAGATGGCTCAGTGAAATAAATGCTTCCTTGGCAAGTGCAAAGGCCTGAGTTCAATCCTCTGTTCCACAAAAAAAAAAAAAAAAAAAAGTAAAAAAAAAAAATTGTAACACAATGTCCTGCTAAATTAATTCACTTTAAACAAGACTTCTAAGTATTTGTTGAAATCTAAATATCAAAACTATAAAGTAAAATAGCAGAAATCTATAGAGTTGACCCACCTTAGAAAAGAAAGAGGAAAAGTGATTAATTGATCTAAAAATGAAGACTGATTCACAGGATGAATAAGGTGGAACAGGCTGAAATGACAGTGTCCTGGGAGTTTAGTTGTGTCTCACAAGTTAGATTATTTTTTGTATGTTTGTTTTTTGTCTTTTTGAGACAGGGGCTCACTATACAGTTCAGGCTGGCCTTAAGCTCACTTTGTAGCTCAGGCTGGTATGGAACTCACAACAATCATTCTGCCTCAGCCTCCCAAGTGCTTGGATTACAAGCCTGCGCCACCACGCCCAGCTACAAGATGTTTGCCTGGAGTGTGGGAGAATCTGGGTTCATTCTCCAGCACAGAAAGAACAAAACAAACAATCTGCTAAAAATAAATATATTGTAAAGTCCGAGCCAAACAGACTCCCTCTTAAAAGGTCAACAAAATGTCTTTAAAATTACTACATCTGCAGATGGAGAAAAGTCCCTGCTTGCCTCCCAGCAGCAGATGTCTAGATAGCTCAGCTGAAACAGACAGTTCCTGGAATGCCAGGACCCTTCCGAGAATTACCCTCCCCAATCCCTGAGCCATCCAATCAATGTAAAGGTCAATATGAACCATCCTGTCCTTTCAAATGTCAGCCTAGCTAATACACGTGATTGGCTTCTGTACACCCCGCTTGCCGCTTTCCCGCCCAAAAGTACTATATAATTCTGCGTGATCTAATGCTCGGGGTTGCCACGGCCCAATTGCCTGGTGACCCTGTGCCGGCACAGCTTCCAATAAAATCCCCTTGCTTTTACATGAGAGGACGTCTCTTGGAGTCTTTCTTCATGCAGTGGGCTTCTCAGACCTAACAATGTCATGTTCTTTCATAATTAACAAATGAAACCTTTGGCGTCTGCTTTACTGGTGTTAAGATTTCCACTAAATGCCTCAGTTTTAAACATGCAACTTTATTTTGACAAACATGTAATCATGTAAATAATACCACAATCAAGACTTGGAAGTCCATAAGTCCTCATATCTGGCTGTAGTTAAACCCATCCATAACTGCATTTTGCAACTAGTGATCTACTTGATGTCATTGAGCTTATATTTCTTTTTCTTATCATTTTATCTTCCTGGGAATAAATTCTGGGTATTCTATGCATATAGAAATATAGATCTGAGACAAAAGCCAAATGTCCCAAGAGAGCAGGGAACAATAGACAGAGCCTGAGGAAAGCTGTTGTCTGTCACTTGCAGATCCCCAGCAAGCTGGAATTCAAGACTGCAGATGGCAGCCTCTCTTGCAGGCACTCTGTGATCCCTTGCTTGGGATGTTATCAGCTAGGATTTGCGTGAACCTAGTACTAGGTAAATGGTGGGAGTCAATACAGATAGTAGTTTGTATTCACTTAAGTAACTATATACAGTCCTTGCCTGCCTTGAGGCCTCAATAAATGTGATATGCTTCTGAGTTTCTGGGTTCACTTGGAGAGACTCATCTCAGTGACACCTCTGAAGCTACATTCATCAGGTCTTCCTGTCATTTCTTTTGACACCGACCCATAACATACAACATGTGCATTAAGTTTTTTATTATTAATTTTTAAATCTTTATTTATTTATTGGATATAGGGTCTTGCTTCACAGTTGAGATTCATTGTGATCCTCCTGTATCTGTTTTCCTGGTGTTGTAGGCAGCTAAGTTAGCTAGAAATATTATAGGCCGTCAGACAGGGTCAGGCTCTCCAAAGAGATAATGAAGGAGACAGGATGTCTGAAACTCAGGAGTGACAGAGGCTCCTGCTGTGAACCAGACCTAAAGGCCAAACCAGTGCTCAAAGAGTAGCACCAGAGATTGATATTCTAAATAGGTAGGGATCACCTGAGAAGACCGAAGGGAGTCACTAGCCCAACCCTGAGGGGAAGAGACCCAGTCCCTATTCATGCCCACTTACTACACGACTGGCTTCCCCATTTGATCCTGGGTCTAATCAACTTAACCTGAGCAATGTTGCTTGTCATCCTATTGGTTGACCATAGTTTTGTCCCACCCCACATTCACGTAAGCGAGACCCCTGCTTCTCTACCTTAGCCCCTCACGGTTTTGCCCTATAAAGAACCCAGAAAGAGGCAGCTTCCTGGGCAACCCGCTGGGACCACTCTTCTGTCCCATTCTGACAGAAGCTTTTCTTTCCAATAAAGTTTGACCCTCAACCTCCTTTTGTTTCTAAAATTCATTCTTCAGTTTTAGACAACATGAATTCATCTGGTTCAGGTTGGAAGTTTTACTTCCCTGTATCACCAGCACTGGGATTACAGGCACGTGTTGGCTGGCACAGCATGTGGTATCAAACCTTGGGCCTTGCATTTACCAGGCAGGCGCTTAGACCACTGAGCTATCTCCCCAGCCCTTGAACTAGGCTTCTATATATTTAGCATGTAGATATAAAGAGTTTGTGTGGCCGGGTTGTCCTTTTCCTTTTCATTGCTATTGGTCTATTGAAAGGAACAGTCAATACTTGAAGTTATTTTCTTCTTTTTAATTTTTTGACTAACTTTGAATGCCTGTACCAGGTAATCTAAACAACTGCTTTGAAGACATAACAATTATTGAATTCCTATCATTTTGTCTAGTGAAATACTGTATGGTTTCTTTCCTTTTTACTATTTTTTATTCTCTCTTTTTTGTGTATTCATTATGGGGCCTACAGGGTTAACAGGGTCTCACTACATAGATCGGAGTTGTAGTGATTTTCCTGTTTTCAGCCTCCCAATGGCTGGGATTACAGAACCACGCCACCATGACCAGTTACAATCTCAGTCTCAGTGTGCCTCAGGGGTGGGGCTGGTATGGCACACTGGGGATCGAACCCCAGCTGCTGCATTCTGGCTAAGCAGGTGGCTTTATTCTGGCAAACATGAAATCATGTAAATAATTACATATGTTTATAATGTAATATATAGTCTGTGAGCGCTCTGGCTGTCCTTGATTTTATTCTTTTAAAAAATAAAGGTTTTGCTATGTCACTCATCAAATAAAGCATTATGTCATTTTGTTTGTTGTGCTGTGTGTCTATTTATTATTCTTTGTGTAGCAGATTGTTGACTGGTGGTCAGCTTGTCACAGCCAACTGAACTGAACCAGCAAGCACTGGGTGTGGGAGGTGACCTGAGGATGGTTGCCAGCAACATGAGAGGCAGGACTGGAGAAGCTTTTGAGAGGCTGTTAGGGAAGCGGTTTGAGGAAGCCATTGGATCTGTTGAAAGCTGTTGGTTCTCTTGGGCTATTCTGCAGGAACAGCTTGTCATGCTGGCTTTCCTGATGAACTTTGCTGTTCTGGTTGGAGAAAGAGCTCAGGACATTGCTGTTGCTGACAATGGCTCCAGTTTACTTTGGAGGATCTCTGGTCCTCATGTTGGGCTTCCGGCTCTGGAGTGGAAAATGATACACTATTCAGCGTTTTGGAGAAGGTTGCCATGCTGACTTTCCTGTTGGGAAACTCCAATGAGTTTCTCCTCATTGCTGGAGGAATTTGAGACCTCACAATTGCTCAGGATGGCTGTTGTGCCTTGGGGGAAGCTCTGGTACCTACCTTGAGCATTGCTTCCGGGCTCTAGGGCAGATCTCTCAACCTGCTAGCACACACCCTTCATCCTGCTGGCATAGACTTTCTAGCTTCTACCACTGACCTTTGGGTGCTGCCAGCACAGATTCATGAAGTGGGCTTGTGTGAGACTTTGTTGTGGGGTCTAGGCCTCCAGCTGGACTTGTAGGAGGCATTGTTATGAACCTGAGGACTGGAATTCAGCTGGACTCTTGCAGGATATTAGGTTCCAGGCCTTTACCTGAATTTTTTGGTCTTTTGTGTGTGACCAGATTTCCTGCACTGCTATATGTGATCCTTTGGTTATTATAAATTACTTTCATGACACGTGTCCTCTGTTATATCATTCACCTTGCAAAAATCCCAAACCAGGACACCTTATTTTTATCAGGTTCCTGCCTGGACATATTTCATAGATTTTTATCTGTTCTGCAGTTTGTAGTCACTGATGTCTCTGCTCACTCCTCCAAATCCACTCCTCTTTTAAATGTATAACTTCTTTCCTTCATCTGTCCCTTCCAGGATTTGCCTTTATCTCTTCTCTCTTTTTCTCTAAACCCCCATCTCACATTCTTTCTTTTAAGTTTTTTTTTCTTTCAGTTCTAATTTTAACTATTTCCCTTTGATTCTTAGGAGCCATTCCTGAGTCACTAGCTGAATGGGAAAGAATGATGGAGCAGAGGCTGAGTGTAACACCAAAGGCTACTAAGGCCTCCAACTTCTCTTGAGAAGTCCTGTGTGAGTGAGGTGCCATGTTCACTGCTTGACTGTTTCCACATCTCTGCTGGGTTGTACTTCATTTTGTTCAAGTTCTCATGTATAACCAAGACACGTGGATATACCAACAGTGTTGCTCTTTTTTCTATGTGTGTGTGTGGGTGGGGGGGGGTGTTCATGCGTGCGTGCGTGCGTTCGCACAGGCTTTCAAACTCTGCAAATAATTGACAGTTTATCAAAAGTCACTATGACTGTTTCATCCTCCAGATGTCACTATAAATTTGGCCTGGTTTCACCTTTGCCTCAGCAGCCTCAGGCAGCTGTCATGTTGCCCTTTGGTTTTTTCACCCATGACTACTGTCTCTACAACTTCTCTGCACATGGGATCTTTCTATGGATTGTGAATCATATCTGCCTTTCTGATGGTAGCCAGGCTGGCAATCATCATCAGATTTCATAAGGATGAAATCCAGAAGTTATGTAGCCACCAGTTATAATTGACTGTTAAGATTTTGCCATTCATCTCACATCCATTCATAAGTAAGCTCGGCAAAGTACGTCCCTCAGGCACCCTTCCCCTTCTCTGTCTGCTCATCCACCTTTTTGTTTCTTCCTATGCTGGGGATCAGTGCCCATAGGCATTCTATAGTGAGGCCTATCTGGCTCCTATTTGCTTCCTTATTTTGAGCTGTCATTAATTTAATAGGCACTCATCCTGTGACATTGTAAAAGCATACCTGATCTTACAAGTATCCATAAGCAATACACAAATGGACAATGTCAGGCACATTCCGCAAAATGTGCTTTTACTGAGCAGTCTGTATGGGACTCTCTTCATGTTGGTACAACAAGGTTTAAGAAACTTTCTTTTTAATGCCCTACCACGGGGCTTCCCTTGGTGCTATATCCCTATCCCTTTATTTATTGTAAATTTTGAGAGAATGTCTCACTAGGTTGTTAAGCTGCCCAGACTAGGTTTAAATTTGAAATCCTCCTGCCTCAGCCTCTCGGAGTGTTGGAATTACAGGTCAGCCCCATCAGGCCCACTATTTGGTAGTGAGTATTTCTTCAATTTTCCAAAAGGAGTTTCACTCATTCCTCTCATAAAGACATAGGAGCTTGAAAATGCATGGATGTTGGTCACATTTCCATGCGGTGGTCATCTCATGGAAGCTGACTGGAATCATTTGTGACCATGTCACTTGAGAGCCCCGCATCCTAGAAATTCTGAGTAGCAGAGAACAGTGGGCTGGAAACCCACGCAGCAACCCACAGGACTTTGATCTTTCCATTCATTTGGCACTGAGCTTAGGTGTCACTTATGCTGTTTGGCAGGTCAGGGAGACATATCTGGGATGACACCCAGGGCTGGTTGTCCTGATCTCTGTAGCTGCCCTGTCATGGAGTCCCTGTGTCTCCTGTGTCCTCCTTTGTTATCCCGCTGGGAGATGAAACACCTCTAAGTCTCCAGGAAAGTCAGGACCCAAGAAGGATGTGCAGGGAAGAAAGAGATGTGCTGGGGACAGTACAGGCACAGCACCCAAGGCATTGAGTTGAAACCTATGCAGCTCTTGTGGGCTGCAGTGGCTCTGGGAAGCAGGCAGGCCTGAAGCAATAATGGGAGAAGGCTGTGGCAGGAAGCACCCCAGATGGGTGTGAACCCTAAATCCTGGTGCAAGCAGAGCAGGACGCTGAAGAACCAGGTCTGAGGCTGGACTTTGGATTTCCTCACCAACCTAGAAACTTCCCCCAGCTCAGGCTGTGCCTTTCAGTACCCAGCTCAACTAATGATAGCCTGGGGTAATGGTGGCAGTACCAGTGGCCCAGAAGCAGTGGCAGCTGATTGTCCTATGGCAAGTTGCTGCAGAGCCTTGATCCTCCAATGCTGATCCTTGGCCCCACCCACCACAGCTCCTGAGCCCCTCCCACCACAAGTCCTCAGACTCTCCTACCCCATCTCCTCAGTTCTGTCTCCTTAGTGCTGCCTATGCTCGCTGCCGCCCAGTTGCCAAGCAGGACTCTCGTAGGAAGACCACTGGCCATTCCACGCTCAGCTGGAGGCTGAGCCGAGCCCAATGAGCCCAGCCAAGCTGAAGCCGGGAGAGCCAAAGCCCTAGAGTCCTTCTCACGCACTAACTGCACAAGCAACTGACCAGCAGAGGGAAGCGCGACTCCTGACTAAGCCACCCTGCCCAGCCTTTGGCTGGCTCACACGTGATTTCCAAGTGAGAGGCTGGTGGTCGTGCCTGGGCTGCCTTGGTCACGGGCTCCCTTGCCCTCGTGCCACGTGCCCCAGGTGGGCACCTTGGCCAAGGTCTCTGACAGCCAGGAAGCCAGCTGAGGGTTCCTGTCCTGTAACGCACATTCTCAGCCCCACGCACAGGCCCTCCCTGTGTCACCTGGCCACACCCCGCTGAGCCAAGGCACAGTGTCCTCGAATTTGGTGAATAGCACACGGGTCCAGGGCAGACCCAGGACTGGAGGCAGACTTGGCCTAACCCTTGGCTTTGAAGAATGAAAGCTAGGGCGGGAGCGCACGTAAATCCATCTCAGGCCCCTGTGACCAGCTCTGCCCATGTCTTCTCCCCGTGATTTCCCAGGCAGCCTGGGTCCTTGTGAACTAAATTTACTCCCAGGCGACAGCTTGATGCAAGCACTGAGCCTTGCCTTCCTTGCCTAGCCCTCCTGACTAGGCCATGCCCAACTCCAGGGCCTCTGGATGGGCTAAACTCCAATGCAGCCCAGAGCTTGTCCCTCTCTGTCTTATTTGAGAAAAAATGAAGTTTTTGTCTAATTTACTTTGACATACCCAGTGGATTCTTCAGTCCCATCTTACTAGACCTATTGCAGAATGTACACTATTCTCTGTTTCTTTTTGAGTCCTACAGTTCTTTTCTTTTTGAGTCTTACAATTCTTGATTCTCTTTTTATCATTTCTCTCAGGCCACCGCATTTATTGGCGGTTTATCAAATATCTATGTTTTTAAGATTGATTTCAATCTTCTTACTGTGCACCTTGCTTGGTGGGACCATTTTCTATTCCTTACCATTTCATTACTGTGGACTCAGAGATCTATGTCCTCTTCCAGCCTCCACCCTGCTGCTATCAGAGCCGCCACTCTCAATAGGGAACTCAGTATCAAGGCTGTCATAAGCATGCGGAAGATGTCCTGAAGCAGGGAAGATAGAGCTAGGAATTTTGCAGGATTTAAGCCATCTGGGAACATCTGGAGACACCAGATAATTTACAGCAGAAATTTCAAGGACTTTGCCCAATAAGGAGCACGGAAGCCAGAGAACATCCTCTTCCCTCATGTCCCTTGCTTGCTTTCTGTGCCTATAAAAGGGACATACTTCTATTTGTTCCCTACACATGGTCTTTTCACCTCCCGACTTCCTGTACCCAGGCTCAATAAATTCCACACCATATTGGCTTTACAGTAGCCTGGTGGGCTCAGCTGGTCTCTGCCCCTCCCCAGCGTTACTCCCATGGAGAAAATGTGGCCCACAGTATCTAAAATGTTTACCTATCTCTCTTGGTACAGTACTCAAGAAGGTGAAGCAGGATCTCTGTGAGCTTAAGTTCAGAGGACATGGTGAATTCTAAGGGAGACTGGAATATACAGCAGGATGCTATTTCAGAAATACAATGAAATGAGTTATCCTTTGGTCCTTTACAGAATACATTTACTGGCCTGATATGGAGGAATGCATTGACCACTCAAGAGTCTGAGTGAAGAGTACCCTAGCTACAGCTGGCCCGAGCCAGATAATGAGTTCAAGATCTGCCTAACCTACCTTGTGAGCCCGTCTCTAAAAAGGAAACATTTGCTGAGCTATGGCTTAGTGTCCTAAACATTCTCCATCGACCTTAATACATGTTGTATGAGTAAATGGAAAAATCCAGAAGGTATGCAGCCACAATTTACAATCGAGCATTAAAATTTTGCCATTCATCTCACATCCATTTATAAGTAGACTAAGCAAACTACTTCATGATGTTCCTCGGGCACCCTTCCTCTTCTCTGTCTGTTTTTCCACCTATTTGTATTTACCAATGCTGGAGATAAGTGCCTATAAGGCACGAAGGCCTACCTGGCCCCTATTTGCTCCCTTATTTTGGGCTGGGCAGAGGGCTGCCACTGGGCCGAGGGATACACGGTGCATGCACGTGCCCTTGGCAGGCCCTGGTGGGCATCGGGTGGAGGTGGGTGAGTCCGGAAGCCCAAGAGGGCAGGTGTGCAGAGAAGCTAAGGAGGTGGTCAGGCAAAATGCCAAAGGGTAAGTGGGCCCCTTAGTCCCGGGCATTGGGTGGGTCAGAGGGCATGAGAAGGAACTTTCCCTGCGAACGTGCCTGTGCCAAGGCAACCGGTGGGGGGCTGAAGGCAATGGCGCTTGGTGGCCGTTGTGCGACCATGTTGGAGGGTGAGTGCAAAGAGGCCTGTTGGAGAGGACCGTGTGCGAGGGAGAAGGGACCAGAAAGGCCAAAAGGGGGCTGTCAAGAGTGGGACTGCGCTTGCCTCTATTTTTATTTGCTTTAATTTTTTATTCAATGTTGATATCATAAAAACAAATTACCTTAAGATTATTCAAATATTCACATTCTTTGCTCCTTTTCAGTAAATTGTGTTCCTTTAGAATCTTTGGTTAGTGGACCGAGGAGCTGGCTCCATAGAATAAGTGCTTGCCTGGCAAGCACAAGGGCCTGAGTTCAATCCACAGCTGCCTCCAGCAAAAAAAAAGAAAAAAAATCCACATATTGGGGGCCTGCATATTAGCTCAGTTGCTTAAGTTCTTGCTTTAATTAAGCAGTGAGGCTCAGAATTCTGTGGCTCAAGCCTTAGAAATCTCCTGCCATACCAGACCTGTGTGTAAGTTAACCTGATATTTTTATTTATTTATATTTTTGACTTTTTGAGACAGGGTCTCACTATGCAGCTCAGTCTGGCCTAAAGCTCACTTTGTAACCCAGGCTGGTCTTGAACTCACAACAAACCTCCTGCCTTAGCCTCCTGAGTGCTGGAATTACAGCCACTGTAAGTTAACCTGATAGGACAAAAATATCCTTCAGAATCTTTGACTATATTAGATAGTGTCAGATGTATTGGAATAAAGTTTTGCTTTTCATTTCAATGGTTGTTTTTAGCAGTTCCACATTGGTTTACAGGGAATATGTAGGTAGAGTAGAGTTCCTGAGGATGAGCACACACATGCTACCAGCTGCAACCTACGGTTGTTCTTTACAAGGCTAAGATAAACTAAGTAATCCAGGCTGGTTAGGTGACTTTTCTACCTTCTCGGTCCTTCAGCTGAGTTCTGCTCAATGGCAATCTTCCTGGCATGATGAAGGACATTGTCAGAGAAACATACTGGGGATTCGTGTGGATGCATGAATTCATGTGCATCTCTGTTTTGGATGCATCCATTCCATCTCCAACTTCAAATTTGAATTGAGGATCTGTGCGGTGAGGAGAAGAGAGGCCTAATACTCAGATCTATTGGCCCTAGGGAGACAGGCACGGAGCTGAATGTGTCCTGGACTAGAATCCCATTCTGTGCACTGCTGCTATAAATGTGAGCCTTTAGGACTCAGGAGTTAAAGGGAGCAGAGATTTACTCAGTGTATAAAGGAGGTGGGGAATATCTCCTTCATACACATCAGAAAGGTCCTTCCTCTTGGAGGAAGTCAAGCTGTGCAAGAGGGCCCAAACTCTCTGCCAGGCCAGGTCAATGTCTGTGGGGGCCTTGTGAGAAGATTGCGCAAGCCAGCAACACTTTTCTCTTAGCATGACCTACACTTTTCTCTTAGCATGTAATCCCAAGAAT
>PVKA01033515.1:14196-24386 GCA_004027165.1 Ctenomys sociabilis
GGGTGGAAGGACAGGAAGAATAGTTCAGTAGGAGACTACTCTGCATTAAAGATGGGCATGGGGAGGGCCAATCTTCCAAGCAAGGACTGTACTCTGATGGGTCTCACTAAGGGTGGCATGTCTTCTCCAGGTTTGGTTTCTTAATTAACTATATTGACATCAAGCTAAGTAGAAGTGGTAAACACATCCATTCTTGCCTTGCTTCCATTTTCAGAAGAAGAAAAAAATCTCATCATTTGGAATGAACTTATCTCTAGCTTTTTCCTCTTGTCCTACATGAAATCAAGGATGTTCCTTCTAATGTTAATTTGTTGGAAGTGTTTGTCGTGAGTATATGTGGGAAGGTTTCAAATCTTCCAGTTGTATCTGTTTAGGTAAGTATAGGACTATTCTCCCAGGTCTGTAAAAGTGACTATGCATTGATTTATAGATACTAAGTCAATTTTCCTTTCTACTTGCTCATGACAAAATAATATTCTATTCACTGATACATATTTACACGTTTTTCATTTTTTAACTTTGTTATTCAGGTCTCACTATGTAGTTCAGACTCATAGTAACTCTTCTGATGCAGCCTCTCTAGTGCTGGGATTATAGGCATGTGCAAACACAACTGGTCCCGGGGACTGCACCAACCACCTGGGGTTGTGGGACTGCGAAGCATGTAATACTGGGCATCGACCTTGAAACCTTCTGCTTGCCAGGCAGACACTTGCTACAAGCTATCTCTCCAGCCTTAACTTTGTATGCATCTGTTCAGAAACTTTTACCTTAGGATAGGAGTATTTCTTGTAATTTATTTGTAAAGTTCCAGTGTCAAAAATCCTCTGCTTTCTGAAAGATTTGATGGAAGTTTGGTATTTTTTCCAATGCTATATCTTTGTTAAAAATTTCCTAAACCTTCAGGTACATGCTTTCTTCCATATTAAGGAAGGGGACTGAAAACAAAGCATGGACCCAGCTAGATAGCTCAGCAGTTTAAATCACCCACTTAGGCAGCTTTGGCAAGTCCCAGGGACCGAGGTTTGATCCATGGCAGCACGTGTCGTGCCAGCCCTGCCTGCACGGTGGGAAGAGCCTGCAGAAAAAAGTCTAAGCATGATATTAGTTATTATTATTTGGCTTCACTCCTTGCTGTTGATTTCACATCAATCATAATGGAGTTATTTGCATGTTCATGTTCTTCTTTCCATTTCAGTAAATTGTGTTCCTTCAGGATTTTTTCAAATATTATTATCAGCATTAATTGCGCTAAAGCTTTTCATCATATTCCAGTCCTTTTATTCTTTGTAGTTTTTCATTGAGCTGTACTCAGTAGGTAGTTATGGTATTATTTTTGAGCTTGCACATACTCAGCCACAAAGTGTAAGGAAGGGTGGTTCTTTGCAAAGCCGAGGTAAATTTACAGAAAACCAAACAGGTTAGTTGTCTTTTTGGCCTTCTCAGACCTTCATTTGAGCTCTTCTCAATGCCAGTCTCCCTGGCACGATGAGGCACTATCAGAAAAGCATCTAGTGGAGATTCATGTAGGGACCCATGCTTTGTTTCAGATGTCTGCTGTGGTGGATTGTCAACATGTAACCCCCAGGTGAACTGCGCCAACATGGTGAATAGTTATGCAGGTCCACAGGAGGATTGCTTTGAGCAGCAGCAGAAGCAGTAGAAAACAGTACAGAGCTGTTGGTTTTCTTAGAGGAGTTTGTCATGATAGCACCGACTAGCTATTCTCAGTGTTGAAAGAGCTCAGGACTTAGTCGTCCCTTTATATGGCTAGGATTCGTATCGGGGAAGATTTGATCGTCTATTTGAGCATTGCTACTTAGTTCTACAGAGGAAGATGGCATACTATTCATTGTGAGGAAGAAACTACTCATACTGGCCTTCCTGATGGGAGCCTGGCTGCTATCATTGTCAGAGAAACTCAGGACCTCATTGTCACTGAGGATGGTCGTGGTCCTTCTCAGTGACTTCTCGTTCTAACTTAGAGTGTCACGTTCTGGGTCCAGTGCAGATTCAACAACCTGGTGGCACAGAGCCTTCATCTTGTTGACATAGCCTCTCTACCTTCCATTACTGAGTTTGGTCCTTCCCAGAGCAGATCCATGAAGCAGGCCTGCAGGAGACATCATTGTCTTAGACACTAGGAATACAGTTGGACTCATGTGGGCATTGTTACTGGCTCTGGGTATTCACCTGGACTCGTGCAGGACAGGGTGTGTGCTTCATGACCATAGGTGGATTGTTTCAGCCTATAGTGCATGGGCAGATTTCCTTCACATTGTTCCTGTATGATTCTTTGGTTAGCTATTATTAAATAATCTTATAATTATCCTGTATTGTATTGTTTCTCCAGGTTGGGATTCTTCCTCGACAGAATGAACTGCAAGGAAAGGCGAGAGTTGTTTGTACCCTCATCAGTTACCAGCACATTGGGATTATGTGGATTGACTTGTTATGGCAGACTAGCTCTGGGCTCAGGAGTGAATTTGCCAATTCAATAGCACATTTGCCATGGGCTAGAACAGCAGAACTGACACACTGGCAACTTGATGGGCCCCAGATACAGGCTGACCCATAAGAGCAGGGGCCTTCATCTTCTGTCATTCATGCCATGGCATTAAGATGTGATGGTCACGATCCAGGGAACCCAGCATTGAGCTGTTTCTGCCAAATAAAACCCAGCTCAAGCCCTCCCGTAGGGATTGTTTGACATGAGGAATTAACATTAGCATGCTGAGGGACAAGAAAACCTGGAAAAAGGCACCTCACCCTGGTGACCAGAACTTCACAGCAAGATCATAAAGTGGGGCAAGAATTCTTTCATAGCAACATGAATTTACTGTACAAAATTTGAACCAGACCTTGCTACTTGTGATACCATGTGTAACTTAGAGAAGAAAGTACACTCAGGGCTCCCTGAGTTCTGCATACATTTCAGCATCCTGAAAACAGGAAGATGTGATGAGCATGGAATGTGGTCACAGAGAGCAACTTGGGTAGACTTAAGCTTGGTGGAATGGTGCTCACACGCTGGTGCCTGAGAAAACCTTAGATAATCATGCACCCTTGTGATTTGAGCACTCTGTGTATGGTGCATTCAAATTTCTGTGTACTATATGTTGTTTTTTCTTTCTGCGTGCTTTGTTATAATGGATAGGAGGAAATGAAAAGATTTTCTGCTGACCTTCCTTTTTCATCACTGAGCACTGCCAGTTTTGAAACTACTTAGGCAAGGGGTTCTTTTCTTTACTGCAGAGAGAAATGAAGGCAGGCCCTGAAACATCCAGATTGAAGACCATATCTAACACGCACATGAATGAACATGGGTGATTGTAATCATGAACTCTACTGTGATGTCCACACCATATAGCCTAATTTATTATACTATGGAAAGACCTGTTATATCCACGTACAATATTTGAATGGCAATGGAGTACCCATCTTGGAGAAAAGTAAAATAAAAGGGGGATATAAATGAAGGACCATTTTCTAGGGAAAAAAACATGTGTACGTATGTACAAAATAGGGTAGGTATACAGATACTCTGTATTAGTTCAATGAAAAGATAGATTTGTAGCAATAGTGTTTAGACAAAATATCATATCTGCATCTTGTAGTATGAATAACCACTACAAAGACAATACGCAATGTATTAATTACTGTAACTGTCCTACTATCCTGTTTTGAAACTGTCTTAATGCCATTTCTTTCTCAGTAAAGTAATATAAAAATAATGATAAAAATAAAAAAGATTCGGTGTTTCACTCTCTCAGAAAAACTTCCGTCTTCACAATCAGCCTAGACTTCATCTCCTGGCTTCCAGCAGAAACTTTTTGACCACTGGCTTAGATCCTTCTGCTTTCTGTCACAGATTCTTTTTTTTTTTTTTTTGCAGAACCGGGCATTGAACTCAGGCCCTTGTGCTTGCCAGGGAGGCACTTACTCCACTGAGCCTTCTCCCCGGCTCTGCGTCACACATTCTTAAGCCTTCTGCTGCAGACCCATGTGCTGACTGTTAGAGACTTACACAGAACACTGGCATGAGCTGCAGACCTTGAAACTATATCCTTGGGTTTCACGTGTGCAGTCACCCTCTGCACACTTTCTCTTTTGACTCTACAGCTGACTGTCATAAGCCAATCTTATAATGTATTTGTACATCTTGTGTTATAGCTGTTCCTTCTATTATATCTCTTCCTCTTGTAAAACCCTAATACATTAGGTGAGGACACAAAATTACTCCAGAAAAATACAGCTAAAAATATGTGTGTTTCATGTTGGTCATGCAATAATTGTGAATTACTCTTCCATGTCCAAGTATAATACTGTACTGCTAATAAAGCTTTATATTGAAACAATAAAAGATCCTGAGTTCAATCCCAGGTGATGCCAAGAAAAAAAAAGAAAAGACAGAAAGACCTGAGATGAATGGGGAAAGCTACTGATCAATTGTCATCAATGCAGCCATCAAATATTATCATTCCTCTGCAGGAAAGTGTACTTTTAGCCTTTGATTCTTCTGCATAAAATTGGTAGTAGTAATTAACCATTACAACAATGAATATAAAACATCCATGAGTCCAGAGTGAAAAACCAAAATGGTTTAATTGTTTATGATAATATTGTCTTTGTGTTGAAACGGAACTCAAGGTGACAGTGCTTTCTCTATTAGAACGCCAGAAAACCAATAAATGCAAAACATTGAATTAAAGAATGTCCACAATATGTGCAGGTGTAACAATATCACACAAGTAGGCATGACACCGCTGGGAATATTTTTTTATGAAAACACACTGGAGAATAAGGTGTTCACATATGCTCATGCATCTACTTAGAAATGGTTTCACAATTATCAAAGGCACAGTGTAAATGCCCCAGGACAGCTCCAGTAGGTACCTCCTTGACCAGGTGACCAGAGCCAACAGGAAGGAATGAGTGGTGGATGAAAAGGACACTGCCTACAGGCAGAAAGCAGCAAGAAGCACATGGTACTAACTACGCATGTTTGCTGTTGTTTTCTTGGCTGTATGTGTAGGCTGTTTAATCCTGAGAAAAGTCACTAGCAACCAAATGTAGGTCAGATGCCAGAAGACAGCTGACCTGTTCTATTCTACCAACAAATGGGATGACACAAAAGCAGAGGAGATTTCTTTTTCAAAAACACTAGCATACTATTCTCCCCTTCAAAATAAGACCTAGAGAGAAAATCATCAGCCTTGGAAACCAGAGATCACAACTGCCAGCCCTGTCTTCAGAGCAAGGGACCAGTGATGGCTGGGAAGGCATGCATAGGCAGATGGGGCTGACATTTGTAATCTCTACTTTTCATGACCGATTCTTTACTGGCTAGGTCTTATTTTGGGGAGAGGAGATACACAGTGTAGCTTGCTTCCTAAATGTAATTCATTCCCTGATTATGGCTGCAAACTGAATTGGATAAGAACCCAATGAAATTGAATGGTAAGCATCTATATTGGCTTTATCAGGAAATTGGATTTTGTTCTTCTCCCATTCAGTTCACGGCCACAAGCAGGGAAAGAATTGAGTTCATGAACCCAGGTACCACTGTATATGCGTATATCATTAATGTTTCTCAAAATCAAAATCAAATGTGTCCTGTTCCCTTGGTCCTAGTTTTTGTGGTGACACTGACTGAAGAAAGCTGTCAGCATCTTGGTCAGAGGTCTACACTGTGCATCTGTCACACAATGTCCTTGTGTTACACTCAGGCTCAGCAACTCAGCAAAACACAACAGCAGTGTTACTGACTCTGCTGGGACATCAATATGGGAGGCAGTGCCTAAGTGACCACGCTGCCTTCATTCTGCTGCTGCTGCCTTTGGTCTTCTCTGGGATGGGAATTAAGATGACCATTAAAAAGGTCTCTCTGTTGGTTCTGTAGATGTAGGCCCTAGTCTTTGTAGCTATTTCCCATAGTTAAAGGCACAGAGCTAGAATGTGTCCAATACAACTGGGCTGTAAGAGTGAAAAGTATCAAGAGTTCTTCATGGTTTTGAACTTCAGTGATGAAATGAATCAGTTCAGTGTTCTCTTCTGATTGTAAACTGCGTTGTTGTTTTGCATTTTTTGATGAAATCCAAAAATTACACATATGATTTTTAGTTCTTTTCATCAACAATGTCTTTTCTTTTTTCTATAATTCTTAGCATCTGGAGAAGCAGAGAGAAATAAAGAGTGTTGGTTAGGTCCTTATCAAATGTGTACTAAGAGACATTCTTCCTGTGATGAGGAAAATCATTCCTATGAGCTTCTCTCTGACTGTTACCAAGAATATGAGGACAGAAGCAGTGCCAACAGAGCTGAGTTCAGAGTCCTACCAGCCAACTGAGAAAACAGTCCTGGCCAGGCAACTATCCATGGAAAACACTGGCACATCAGAACAAAAGTTATCTGAGGAATAAAAATAACTATAGAAAGTAAACTATGGAATGCATTATGAAGAGGAACAACAGTAGCCAAATGAGCTCCAAGCTTTTTAAAAAATTTTACCGAGAGACACGTATCAATGAGACAGTTTCAAAGCTGATTAATAGCACATTTTCAATAATTAATACATTTTACACTGTTATCTTCTTAGTGGGTATCCATAGTACAAGAGCAGACAGAATATCCTGTACAAACACTATTGCTATAAGTCTTTCTTCTTGTAAAATAAAGTGAAAGCAGCTGTATACCTGTCCTAACTATTCTGTATATACAAATACAAATGTTTCTTTGTATCTCCTTTGTTGTTTAGTCCTGACAGAGATAGGTATTCTGTTTGCATTTGTATTGAATTCAGCAAAACACTCCAACACAGGCCAACAGTTCACAATAGTAGTGGGTTATCCACAGAAGCTGTTGATTAGAGCTTTTTGTAGCCCAGCTTACTAACATGGATTTACTTTATATACCTCATTTTTACATTTTTTGCTGGATGGTTAAGACCAAAATGAAGCAAGACCTATATAACAAGACATATAACTTCTGCAGTTGATAAAGTCAGTCAAGTCTCCTTAGGATTTATCCTGTAACCCTGTACCGCAGTCTGTAGATGCTTTGTCAGTGTTAGCCTTGTGGATGAGCCACAGCCATTGCTTGACCAATGTGCTCTCTGTGAAAGCCTGGGAGAAGGTTTTTTCTCCAAGTGACTCTCCTTAGGCACACTATATATCATTTATCACACTCCTCTGTGGCTCCATAATCTCCTTGATCAGAAAATTTGGGGCACAACTGAGTTACCTGATGTTACAGTACAGGTTCTCCTATGGCCTGAGTCTTGAGTGACCTTGTAAGGCTAGGACCAAAATGTTGGCTGACCTTACAGTCCTTCTCCAATATTTGGTCTGCAAACTTAGGTGTTTAACCCTCAGAAGAGAAGCTGATTGTTACGCTCCGACCTATGCATTTCCGTTTACCATCATTATCTGTTGAAATGTCAAATACCTTAGGCATAACCTGGAACAGGTATTTTCCGACAAGTATTGATGTGTTGAACTTTAAGTCCTTACAGAATATGAGGAAAAAGTTTTTAAAAAATAAAATAGACATACATTTTTACACAGAAATTTAGAAATCTAACCATATACAGCCTTGTAGCAGACACATTGCTATTTTCAGTGGAGTTGCTTGGCTCACAGATATCAGCATACATAGATTGTCAAGTTGAGTATCCTACCAATTAACTGCTACTTTCCAAAACGTGCTGATGTTTCTCGGGATCATTGCCTTGCCCATCTCTTGCGTACAAATGAATGGCGTTGTCCCTCTCCAGTTTTCCAGCTTTTCTCCTTACCCTCCCCTCGTTTTCCAGTCCTCAAGTTCTGACTTTCCTTTTAGTTGAGTTTTGCCTTTCTATTTGTAGTTCTTCTTTTGATTTCTTAAACTAGGGAGAATATACGATATTTGCACATGTGGGTCTGATTCATTCCACTTATGAGTGTATCTTCGAGTGGCATCCACTCAAATATAAACGCTTTAACTTTATCATTCTTTATAGCTGAGTAATACTCCATTGTTGAGCTCCAATCTTAATGAGAGTGTTAAAATAATAAATGTGTCTAAGGCCACTGAAATGGTTACCTGTGTGACTTAAGCACAAATGCATGGAAATCTTCAGGCTGTTTTCCACTTTCTCCTGGCAGTCTTTCATTTTGTGACACTGTGGCATCACAGGGGCTGTGGATGGCAAACCCTTGAGTGCTGGCAGCTGACCCTTCAAAGCCATAATCCACCAGCTTTGGGGGATTCCTCATTCCAAAAAAGGCCCCCGAGCTCAGCGCTGCAAAGAAACCACAGCCATCACTATGTACAACCTTACTTCCACGTATTTTTCTAACCAAAGTATGTTATTTGGATAAGAAAATCTAAGGGATGAGAGGAAATCTAGGAGACTCTCTGTGTTAATTAATTTTTGTCTCAGCAATGCAAGAAAAGTAGCTAAGACACTAAGGCTCTAGACTTCTGCTCACCCCTTGGATTTTCTGCCATTTTTGAGACAAAATACCTGGCACTCAAAGTTAAAGGAGCAGAGATTTAGCTACCTGGCAGTTTCAGTGGCTTAGTGGCAGGCTCCAAGCCAGTGTGGCCTGATCCACCCACATTGCAGAGGAGAAAAAATTCATGGCAGCAGAAAGTAGCAAAGCAACAAGGGATGAACACAGCTCTTTCTATCGCTCACATCTCATCGAGGGTACTTAGGGAAGGCAGCACACAAACCCTTAAGCCTAGTGTGCTTGATCCTAACACTGCACCAAGAATACAATGCAAAGCATGTGTATTGCATAATGATGAGCTTAGGACAGAAAAACAAGTGGGACCTTATCTTAAGGAA
The DNA here is from genome assembly GCA_004027165.1 of Ctenomys sociabilis. Lineage (NCBI taxonomy): Eukaryota > Metazoa > Chordata > Mammalia > Rodentia > Ctenomyidae > Ctenomys > Ctenomys sociabilis. The sequence goes on from PVKA01033515.1 coordinate 23,030, forward strand.
TTTTGGTTGAACAAAGATTCCATAAAGAAAAGCAGTTTTTGTATGGACATTGGGTTTTTTTATGATGCATTTATTTATTTGTGTTTTTAAAAGGATGTATAATGGGGAAAGCAAAGCATTGAAAAGGATACAAATTTCTCTAAACAAACAAAGTTTTTGGAATTCACTAATGACTGATGTATTGCATGATATTATCTTCAAATAGGTTGTTTATGTTACCAGATATAAATGTGAAAACATGGTTGAAAGACAAAATGAACCATAAGGAACCAAAATTTTATAAGAAATTAAAAAGAAGAAAATAAAAATAATTTGTAAATGAAACTGAATGCCCGTCCAAATGGGCACTTACAATAAATTCCTCGTTAACAATACATTCCTTCATTGTAAATTCCTCATTTACAACAGAGGAGATAAACGTAAAAAACAACAGATGTCAGGACAGAGTTGTGGGCCCTGAATGCACACTGATACTGTAAGATATCTCTAAGCCTATTGAAAAGTCTCTGTAAGATCACCTTTTGTGACTCATTATTGTGAGCCAAGGATTAGGCTGTGCATACTCAAATCTATGACTCAGAAGACCTTATGTAGTCAGGCACTGTTGAAACTTTGCAAATTAGTGATACCACAGAAGGCATTGTAGCTTCTGTCCAAATAGCAGGTCCCAAGATAGATAGAACTGATGGACATGACACTGTCTATGTCTCAGATGGGCTGGGCAGATTGCTCAGTGATATAAATGACAGCCTGGTAAGCACAATTCTCTGAGTTTGATCCCCAGTACCAAAACCAACATAATAACAACAGAAAATTCTTTATGTTTCAGAGAAAAAACTAGATAGAAATATCTAATAGAACAAATAATATAGATAAGCAATTATGGTAGCCCAGGCCTGAACACAAAGGACACATCTAGTCCTGAACACCAAGCTTCTAGAGCGAGAGTCTGATAGTTCAGACTCTCCCAGAAGCAGCATTCAAAATCACACTGCCTCCTACAGCCACAAATACTTGGCAATAAATGTGGAAGAGGGTGACTGCCATGGCCCCATCCTTTCTTACCTTGGAAGGGCTGGCACTGGTCATCACATTCAGTGCACACTGCCAAGCTCCATGTGGTGGCAGAAAGGTTCAGCCTGGCTTTGCAGTCATCATACTCAAGTCCTGGGGGTTATAGCAGGACAGGGAATGGGTGAGACAGCAGCACGTGTTCCATGCACTTGGGTGAGGACTTGCAGATAAGACAGTGATGCTGCACTCCTGGTAGGATACAGCTGTGCCTGGGAGCCAATGTGAAATATCCAGTGGCTACAGCTCCAGTGCATTTGTGTCCATGTTATGTGTAGGGAGGGCT
>PVKA01033516.1:0-24288 GCA_004027165.1 Ctenomys sociabilis
TTTTTTTTTTTTTTTTTTTTTTTTTTTTTTTTTGTCTTTTTGAGACAGGGTCTCACTATGCAGTTCAGGCTGGCCTTAAGCTCACTTGGTAGCTCAGGCTGGTCTCGAACTCACAACAATCCTCCTGCCTCAGCCTCCCGAGTGCTGGGATTACAGGCATGCGCCACCACGCCCGGCTAAAACAATTTATTTGAAAAGAGAAAAAGAAAGAAAATTGTCCCAGTGAACAGTACTAGGGTACTGAAAAAGGTGGGCCTTTATCCTCAGTTTCCTCTGAGGAACCTTTCCCCCCAGATTGATACCTGGAACTTGTCACAATCTGAGTACCTCTCTAGACTGTCAAAGATGTATCCCAGGCCATAGGACCCTAACCCTGGCACTATCACTTGTGTGCACATTCTTAAGAGAGCTCTGTTTGTTTTTCTTTGCCTGTTTATTCTTGTCAGGGCTTTATCTCTGTGAATTATGGGTTGGTTAGGAGTACCTTATATATAAGGTCAAGTTTGTCATTGAGTAAAGGGCAAGTGAAGCAATATTTTTGCCTTAAAAGCCGGGCGTGGTGGTGCATGCCTGTAATCCCAGTACTAGGGAGGCTGAGGCAGGAGGATTGTTGTGAGTTCGAGACCAGCCTGAGCTACAAAGTGAGCTTAAGGCCAGCCTGAACTGCACAGTGAGACCCTGTCTCAAAAAGACAAAAAAAAAAAAAAAAAAAAAAAAAAATTTTTTTTGCCTTAGAGTGGAAACACACACACACCTGCCAAAAATATCTAACTTCAGGAAAAGAAAAACTGTATAAGTATTTTAAGACTAAAAATATAAGTATTTTAAGACTAAAAATATTAAGACCACACAAGATTAACACAAGTTCCCTTTGGCCTCTACAATTACAAGGGGTGATGAAAGTAGTGGCCCTCAGCTTCCAGATATTGATTAGTATGGTAAATTACTGCTTGGGTAACATTGTGTGTGTGTGTGTGTGTGTGTGTGTGTGTGTGTGTGTCTGAGACTGCTGAAAATACATTTTCAATTTCTTCTGTAAGGGATGGCAGTGTAGTGGGTTTTTTGCAATACAACTTATAGGGATCCTACACCAGAGTAACATCATTTGTTGAAAAACATATTTTTGTTTTTGGAATGGACATCAATAAATGATTAGAAATTATTAAATTATTTTTAAAAGGTTTTGAATTTCCTCTTTTAGCATAGTGAATGAAAATAAGTCTGTAGCAAAGTAAAACTTAAAATTATTGGAAGATCACACAAATTCAAAAGATTGAGAGTACCTGAAGTGTGTATACATTTTTGGGACAGATTGTGTGTGTGTGTATGTGTGTGTGTGTGTGTGTCTGTCTGTCTGTCTGTCCAGATGCATAAGTGTAGTTTTAAATACTAAATAAGAGTTATGTAGTTCCATCCTCATTTCATTTCTGCTGAATTTTACTAGAGATGGTGAAGGACTGCTAACTTGGATAAGGAACCTGGCTTCTTTCCCTGTTCTGTTTATCAACTCCTCTGTGACTCTCCTAATTGTTCCTTCCACCAAAGCTTTAACTCTTTCTACTCAGGATTTGACTGAAAACCTAATGAGGTCCTTAATCTATTTTTTCCAGCCTGTAGATTCCTTTTCCCTATGTGATACATGTATTCTGCACATTCAACTGTCCAATAAAATAAAAGCTTTATAAACCTCTATGGAGTCACCAATATATTTTTCTATTTTCCACAAGCAATCTATTTGAAATGGGAAAATAAGACTCGGTAGCCTATAGATATACTCTGGCATAAATTCAGGGACTCTTAATTAGTCTTTTAAATGTGTGTGATTTTCCAATAATTTTAATTTTAGTTTTAAAACAGACTTATTCACTATGCTAAAAGAGAAAATTCAGGTCCAGCCAAATAGTTCAGCAGATTAAAGTGCCTGCAAGCAGGTGCAGGGGCTGGGGGTTCAATCCCCAGGCCTGCCATGCTGGGACCGCCCCTGGGGGCACATTGAGATGGCAACTGAGACCTGGCATGGTGGCATGGACCTGTAATCCCAGCCCTTGGAAGGCTGTAAACAAGCAGATCACTATGTGTCCAATCTAGTAGTGAGACCCTGAACATCCTATAGACCCTTCCCTAAAAAATACAAAAAAAAAGAAAGAAAGAAAATTCAAAATCTTCATTTAAAATAGCTAAGCATTTATTGATGTCCTATCCTAACATACAGCAAATTCCTTTGAAAGTAATTATAATTTGAATCTTCCAAATATCTAACCATTTAACAGTTTATCCTCAGCATCATTTGGGCAGTGCATTGCTTATGTACTGACTGTATAGAGTGCCTCTTGGGCATGTGTCATTTCAATCAATTACTTGCACTAGATATACTCAGTTTATCTTTTTGTTTTATATAGACTATTTTTAGATACCTTTTTAATTTTTTTTATTTTAGGGAAGGGTCTATAGGGTCTTTAGGGTCTCACTACTAGATCAGACTCATAATGATCCATCTGTTTACAGCCTCCCAAGAGCTGGGATTACAGGTGTGCACCACCACACTTGCCCAGGGATCAATCCCCCAGCCTGTTTGTAGGCACTTTAATCTGCTGAGCTATTTGGTCGGCCCTTAATTTTCAACAATGTATTTCATGCTGGATGTTTTTTTCTAGTGAAATCTAATAAATTCCAGCTATTTTCTTTTACTAATTTGTGTTTATTTGTTTAAAAAACTATAATTTTACGCTACAATTTATAAAAACTTATAAGTAAATTAGATAAAAATTTTATACTATTCAGAACTCAGTGATATTCTTTCATAATATGAAATGGACATATTTGGGACACTGAATAGGGGCTGGGTATGGTGGCGTATGCCTGTGATACCAGCACTTGAGAGACTGAGGCAGTAGGATAGTTATGAGTTCAAGACCAGCCTGGGCTACAAAGTGAGTTCAAAGCCAGCCTGACCAGCATAATGAAACCCTGGCTCAAAAAGACCAAAAAGGGGGGGATGGGAATTAAATGCTAAAAGACCTTGCAAAAGAAAAAACTGAAAATGGGAAAAATATTATCATATCAAAGAGGAAAAGTGTGTTACAAAATGGAAAGATAAAAGACATCTCACTGTCCACTGTTTGTAATACAGGAACACTAAAACTTGAAAAACAAAAACAAAACTAAAAAAAAAAAAAAAAATCCAATATTGGTCAATGATTATAATACTTCTATGGGTAGTGAGGACAGAGATGACCAACATCTAACAAGCTATCCCATAATCAAAACTCACAGGGAAACAATGCTATTATAAAATATTTGTGCAGGTTATAGACCAAGCAATATGTCACTTACAATTCAGATTACGTCTAACAGACCAAATAATTGCAAAACACATGATAACAAAACATCAACCACGATGGCTATGATCAACATCTATACCAGTACATTTAGTGGGAAGAAACATTGTTTTGTATTGTTTTGTTTTGTTTTGTGTTGTTATTGAGACAGTCTCACTACGTTGCTCTGGCTGACTTTAAACTCACTGTGTAGCCCACACTGACATCAAACTTCCAGGAAGCCTTCTATCTCTGTCTTCTGAGGGTTAGGGACATACCACCACACCCCGTTAGAAATTTTATTGAAATTACACCACCCACAGAAAAAAACAAAAGTTCAACATGACATATAAAGTACGTTGTTCAGAAAAAGTCAATAATGCAAAAGGAATTTAGAGAGACTAGATACTACTGTCCAGATTATATATTGAATGCTTTAAGATATACCATATACAGAAATATTATCAAATAAAATTAATAAAATATATTTTTATTTTCTGTATATAAAAAACAATGAAAAAATACGTAATTTTCAGTCAACCTACACCTAAATAATTGAACTTATAAGTAGTTACTTCTAATATTTCACTAATCCAAGACTACAGGATCACAGTTACTAAATGGAACATTTTTTCACTATTGACTATAAAGATGAATCAGGAATTACACCAATCTTATTAGATAAGGCTTACTATCATTTTCCAAGTGCACACAAAAAAAAAGCGATTACAATGTTTTAGAGTCACAGAAAGTTAGAGATTAAAAGGCACCTTAAAGATCACTGAGTCCAACTATTCTATTTTAAATACCTTGATACCTGGGAACTAAAACATTTAAATAAATCACTCTTGATCATGTTATTTATGCATAATACAATCCCATGCTATATCATACACATACACTAACACACAAACACACACACACTTACCTTTCTGATGATGACTTAGAAGAAACAGAATGCCCATGGAGAGCTTTTTGATTTTTACAGTCTAAAGAGATGACTTTATTTCTTAGGCTTCTTTTCCACTAGGAAAAAGCATATATATATGTGTGTGTAATTTTAGTAACAAATATAAGATCAATATGACAAGAAACACTTAAGGCATTGTTCGTTCTTTTAGTTTTTTTGAAACAGAATCTCCCTATGTAATCTAGTTTGCCTTGAGCTTAGAATGTAGTCCAGCCTGGGCTCAAATTTTCAGTGATCCTCCTGCCTCACCCTCCCAAATGTTAGATTACAAACATATCCCAGGAGGCCTACCTAAGGTGTCTTAATTTAAAAATTCAAGATAACCAAATTCTTAGTATTATATAGACAAAAAATAGTAAATCTATTTACTATCCACAAAACACTATTTAGTATCTACAAAATACCTCCCTTTTTTTTCCTTCTGTTGTACAGTCAACAGAATACCTGCCTTTTTTTCTTCTTTTTCTTTTTTGCCATAACAGATGGAAAAGATCTAGAGATACAAATATACCAGGTTAATTAGGGCATGTTATTTCCAAATAACTACATTCATAACAAAAGGAAATAAATTATAAAATGCTACATGAAAAATAGATAAGAGCCAGACATCTTACTAATATGCCTTAAAGCTATTCATTATTTTTCTTTTTTGGAGATAGGGTTTCACTATGCAATTCAGCTTGGCTTGGAACTCAGTTTGAAGCCAAGACTTACCCTGAACTCACAGCAATCCTCCAAGTGCTACTGTAACAGAAAAATGCCTCCCCTCCCCTCCAGCCAATATATTTTAGTTTCTTAGTTGCCTAGGTTTTTCCTGTTCTAGTTCCAGTTGCTTCTGACTCTTAGAAAGGGATGATCACTATGATACACACTGTATAAAACAATCTCCAATTGACAAGTCCTTCTGCTTGCTTATCACTAGACCACCAGAGATCAAGGCATGATATTCTGGGAATATGACTAGGAAAAAAATATTAAAATTTATTTATGAAATATGTAAGTAAGATAAGTTTCCAGGCATGGTGGTACATGCCTGTAATCCCAGCACTTGAAAAGCTGAGGCACAGGATCAGTGAGTTTGAGGCCATTATGGGCTACATGGTAAATTCAAGGCCAGCCTGAATTATACAGCAAGACCCTGTTTCAAAACAAACAAACAAAAAATGCAGTGTACGTCATTTACATTTTCTATGCCTTTCACTTATTTAAAAATGGATATAATAATGGGAGCTACTCCCACAAAGATGTATAGTGACATATGTAATAAGTTTTAGACTGTTATAAAAATAATAATAGCTAGGGGTATAGCTTAGTAGCTTAAGCACCTGCCTGCCAAGTCCCTGAGTTCAATCCTCAATATTGCAAAAAAAAAAAAAAAAAAAATAGTAAAGGGCCCATGATATAGCTAAGAGGCACAGCACCTGCCTGGCAAGCACAAGGTCATGAGTCTGATTCCTGGTACCAAAAGACAATAAAATTAATTAATTAATTAATAGCAAAGACTGTCTGTTTATTCTTACATCATTTACAATGGCAAAAGGATGAAGAGGTAGAAGCAACTAAAATGTGCACCAAGTTGGACATTGTGGGTATATTAAGCGTCACTGAGACATATCTCAAAGATGGTTAAGATGGTGAATTTTGTGTCTTACCACAATTCAAGTATTTTACCAGATGGAAAAAACGATTCTCTTGAATATAAATGCTGTCCTCTACATGCCGGCATTCTCTTATTATCACCAAAACCCTATACAGTATAAAATGAATTATTTATTAAGACAGAAGTGAACCTGAGAGAATACACTTGCCCAACTGAACCTAAACCTGACATAAAAGTTTGTGTCCTTTAAATCTAAATAAATTAATCTAAATTAAACAAATTCTCAAAATCTTTCCTATTGATGTGTAATCTAAACACATCACCTCATTTCACTACAACATGTAAATTTGTAACATAAATAAGTTAAATTGTTTTCATTTTCATTATCACCATTTATGTTCTGCATCTTCCTCCTCCTCCTCCTCCTCCTCCTCCTCATCATCATCATCATCATCATCTGGAATCTTACGATGTTCTTCAAATGTGTTTCCCTCCCTATGATCTCGTCTCTCCAAACTAGCATCCACTCTCATGAAAGGTACATCCTGCAAAGCATACATCTGTTATTGTTCTGCATAAAATCCCAAGGGGAAAAAAGAAGTGTTTTCTTTTAACTTCTGCTTCTCATGAATCTTATATTCTGACAGTATTACACTATGTGTAAGTAGTTCCCTGCAAGCAAAAGCATATAATCCATATTGATCAGCTTTCACCTTGCTGGGAGACAATTCCTATGACATCCACAATTTAAAGGAGAGGTTTAATTTAAAGGCTCATGGTTTCAAAGGAATTTAACCTATGGTTGGCTGGCTCAAAAAAGAAACAACATTCTGGGAGGGCAACGTGTAGCACAAATGTATAGTTCATGATGGCAAGAAGCAAAGCAGAGAAACAGTGCCTCAGAGGAGGGGGCTAGAGATCTGATACAGACCCCAAAGCCACACCTCCATGACTCATTGAGACATAACCACAGTGTGCTCCATCAACCCCAAGGTAGAATCAGAAAGCCAATTAGGTTAATATTCCAGCCTAACTGCTACATAATCCTACTGCAAGTCTACACATTTCCTCCTTTTGGAACACACTTTGTCTTCTGCAGTCTGTCCCTTAAGCCCTGAGAGCAAATAAGTCTTTCTCTTGTGATATCCATATATATTTTATGTATCTCTATTACTAATAATGTTTCTCATAGTGATTTACAAAATCAAAGTGAAAACAGAGTTGGAAACAATAAATTTCATAAATGAGACTCAAACTATTAGACTAAGGCCTGTTAAATAGCTCAGCAAACTAAGCATCTGCTTAGGAAAGTACAGGGACCTGGGTTCAATCCCCAGTGTGCAGAGCCAGCCCCTAAGACCAGGCATGGTTGCACATGCCAATGCTGGGTAGGCTGAAAACAGGAGGATCACTATGAATCCAAGCTGTGTAGTGAGACTCTATACCAAAGACAAACAAATAAATAAATAAGTAACTATTCCTCCTATCATTTCACTAATCTCATAATAAATACAACCTTCATATTTTATTATACCCTGCTGGTCATAATCTAGTAAATTTCCCCTGTATTTATAAAAGAGTAGAAATACCAGTCTTTGAACTTCATGTTCTAGAAAGAAAACAAACGTTTCTATCAAAGGCTGAGGGTTAAACTATTACCATATAATAAAAATATAGCAAGAAACTAAAAGTTATAATAGGTCAGAAGGGACAGCAACTGAAATATTAACTTTGAGTATCATTAAGATGCTTTAGGGCCGGGGAGATGGCTCAGTAGAACAAGCACTTCCCTGGCAAATGCAAGGGTCTGAGTTCAATCCCTGGTTCTGCAATAAATAAATAAATAAATATAAGGTATTTATTTAGTAGGCATCTCCAGTTAGAAGTAGAACCTGGATTATATCTGGAGATGTTATCAAAGGAAAAAATTCACTTAATTTTGATCAAATGTTTCTTTCATTTAAAGATTTTGTTTATTCGATGCTTATTTATTTATGCAGGGTCTTGCTGCGCAGCTAGGACTCACAGTAATCCTCCTGTCTCAGCCTCTCTAGCACTGGGATTATAGGTATGCACCACACCCAATATCAGTGGCCTGCAATGGGTAGGCAAGGCAAGGCACGTGGTACCAGAGATGAAACTTGGGTCCTTCCACTTAAGCTATCTCCTGTTCCTCTTTTGCTTAATATTACCAAAATAGTTACATTTTTCTTTTAAAAACTGTATTACAAATAAGTTTGGTTTTTTTTGCTTTTCAAAGACAATTTATATTTTACTTAAGCAAATAAACCTATTATATACCATCTCTAAAAAATAAAACTAGAAAACAAAATTTTCCCAATCTGATTATGAATAAGACTTCCTAGCATATATATTTCCAAGTGATCAAAAATCAGAACGTTGCAATGGTATGATTTTAATCTAAACACAAAAACCCTTTAAGAGAACACACTCTGCTTACATGCAAAATCAAATTAGTTATTTAATTCTCAAACTCTCATTCTGGGGACTGGGGAGATGGCTGAGTGGAATAAGTGCTTCCCTGGCAAGCACAAGGGTATGAGTTCAATCCCCAGTTCCACCAAAAAGAAAAAAAATCTCTCATTCTGCCAGAAACATGAAATAATATGATAATTAAAGTGAGATGCCCCATAGGGACACGACTAAAATTTTATATAATCAAAGTAGATAGCTAAGGATATTAAAGTTAATATTCATAGCACTTATTTTCTCTTAATTTCTTACAGTAAGGAGACAATACAAGGTCTACACATGCAAATCTGATTTATTTCATTTACGAGTATAGTCTTTATTTGCATCCATTTATTTTGAGGCCTTCAGTGCTAAGGTTGTAGCTTAGTGGTAGAACACTTGCCTAGCATTCCTGAGGATGTAAGTTCAATCATCACCACTACAAGAAAATAAAATACAAACAAAACAGCACTCACACCCTTAATCCTAGTCCCCTTGTTCCTAGCACAGCACCATGAATTAAGGCCAGGATCACACACTCTAAATCCAACTACCTCTGAAAAGGCTCACCCATGACTGCATGAGGTTTTGGGGGGAATATCTACACAAAAGCCATAACTAAGATCCTGCTTCAAAAAATAAAAAAGCAAAAGCCACAACCCTAGGATAAACTAAGAGAAATCAAGGCCAACATAAATCATAATAAATGTATTGAAAATTTTTTTTTTTTTTTTTTTTTTTTTTCTTTTTGAGACAGGGTCTCACTATGCAGTTCAGGCTGTCCTTAAGCTCGCTTTGTAGCTCAGGCTGGTCTCGAACTCACAACAATCCTCCTGCCTCAGCCTCCCGGTGCTGGGATTACAGGCGTGCGCCACCACGCCCGGCTAATGTATTGAAAATTAAAGACAATGTTTAGAGGTAACCAAAAAAAATCGAAACATTACATATGAGGAGTAGTGATTTCAATGACAATGACTTTACTCAACAGAAATCACAAAAGCCAGTGGGTACCAGAATAACCAACATTTAAGTATCAAAAGAAAATATGTAACTTCATAAATGAAAGAAATACAACCAAAATGGTAAGTTTGTGAATAAATAAAATATTCTCAGTCTGATTTCTTAAAAATAGTATTTTAAAAAGTAAAAATTATAATGCTGTCTAGAATGATATCCAATGTGCGTTGATTTAATACACTGACACTGAATCATAAGCAAAGAAGATTAAAGAGCCCATGTCTCACTCTCTGGTTAACAAAGTAACGAGCCTGGGTAGTTATTTAGCGTCACAGGAGGATGAAGAATGGAAGAGCATGGCAACTGCTTGACTGCTGGCAAGGGCCTCACATAAGAAATGCACATAGCCAGTGCAGGAGAGAAGACTCATGAAGCATCTTCCACCACTTAATAACAACCTGACTTCATATCAACTAGTCCAGTCCCATGAGAATAAGACCTCACTCCCAAGGGAAAAGCATTAATCCTTCTAAAAGACCTAATCACCTTTTATAGGCCCTACCACTTCTCAACACTATTACTCTGTGGACCAGACCCCAAAATTGAGCTGTGGAGGAAGATTATGTATATTCAAATCATAGCAGACTTACAGGGCGAAATTTTTCTCCATACTAGAAGTAAAATATTAATTCTTAGTAGACTATAAAGTATATATATTATTATCCTTAAAATTCACAAACATACATATGAGGTAATAACCCAAGAGACACATTGAAATTGCACACTAATACTAAAACATAATGTTAAATATTAAAATTTCAAATAATAAAGTGCAGGAAAGATTGAAGAGTAATAGGAAAAAAATGGAAACAATTAATAAAATGATGCACCTGTACTCAAACATAGCAAAAAAAAAAAAAAAATGTGTTAACATATGATTAACAAATGATGTCTAAATACAGCATGAATATAATACTCATATGTACTCGGACTAAAGTTTTCATATTGGCCATTAGTTCTCATGAATTATCTACTAACAGAAAGTAAAAGTTCTCAAACTCATGGAAACAAAACTTTTTTCCAGTACTATAAAAAAAAAAATCTGGACATCAGTCATAAAAATTAGATCAAAATGAATCACAGCAGGCAGGAAAATAACATTAATCTGGCTGTACATCTCCATCAGAACTAATGGATAACAAGTATACTGTCAATGAGAAATAATATTTTGAAAGGAATCATTATGTCAGCAATGGTGATCAATATTGAGCTCTACCAGTTCAGTAGACCACACTGTAACTGGTGCTAATCAAAATCTCCAAAACACCATAATCCCAAATGCTAAAATCTCAAAAGACTAAAAGGCATAAAGTCTATAAAATCACAACTGCAAGAGATTAAAATCACAAATGATAAAATCTTTATATCTAGAACCCAAAAACCACAATTCCAAAAAAAAAAGGGCTACAAAATGGGCAGAAAACCTAATTCTTTAGAAGGAAATGGCCATTTAAATAACAATAAAAATTCTCTGGAAAAATGTATCATTTAGAAGGGAACGGTGGCACACACCCATTATCCCAGCTCTTCATCACCACAAGTTTGAGGCGAGCCAAGGTGCACAGTGAGTTCAAGATCACACTGAACTCCATAGCAAGACGCTGTTTTGAAAAACAAACACTTTTAAAATACATATCCTTTAGCCACATTGACAGTCCCTCCAATTGAAATTCCTAAATCTTTTTCATGAATTAAAGTAACATTTGCCTGAAGAATCCATTAAACTGACTGAATGATGGGAAACTAATGATACACAATAGAATAAGACAAGCAACTGTGTTGTTGTTTTAGCACCTGTCTCGGTAACTCCTTTCTCACTGCTAGTACAGAATATCCAACATCCAAAATTAAAGAAGGAAAAGTTTATTAAGTTCAGTTAGTGGAGGTTTCAGTAAACACTCAGCTGGCTCAAAGGCAGAGCAGCACACACAGACTAGCAATTCACGGGAGAGGAAGACATCAAAGAACAACAAGAGAGAAGCAGTGGCTACAGCTTCTAGCAAGCTTCTCTCCCCTCCTTACCTTCTAAAGCAGATTACCTACACCAGGGCAGGGACAGCACTCACAGACATAATTTCCACACTGGACCAACACAACGGGCCCACCCTGCAAGCCCACCCAAGTGACTGAGAAGTTTTGTGACACGTCCAGCCGAGATCCACCTGAGCGCAGCCCGATGACGTGATACTTTACTTGGAAGACCCAAAAAACTCCACCAAGAAACTACTAGAATTGATACAGAAATTCAGTAGCATAGCAGCATACAAAGTCAATACCCAAAAGTCAATAGCATTCCTCTACACACATAACAAACACACTGAGGGAAACTATATAAACAATACCTTTTACAATAGCACGGTGGAAAATGAATACCTTGGAATTCAAATAACCAAGGAAGTCAAAGATCTTTTCACTGAATATTACAGTACCCTAAGTAAAGATATCATAGAAGATTTCAGAAAATGGAAAGATATGCCCTGCTCCTGGATAGGAAGAACCAACATCGTGAAGATGGCCATACTCCCAAAATTGTTGTACACATTTAATGCAAACTATCAAACTGCCACCAACATACCTCCCAGACCTAGAAAAACCATTCCTAAAATTTATCTGGAACCAGAAAAGACCCAGTATAGCAAAGGCAATCCTAGCCAACAAAGATAAGGCAGGACGCATCACAATTCCTGACTTGAAATTATACAATGCAGCCACTGTGATAAAATCAACATGGTACTGGCAATGAAATACACCTGAGAATCAATGGAATAGATTAAAAGATGCAGAGGCCTCTACGAACACACTTAGCCACCTGATCTTCAACAAAGGGGCCAAACAAGCTTACTGGAAGAAAGACAACCTCTTTAACAAATGGTGCTGGAAAAACTGGCTTTCTATATGCTGAAAACTAAAAATTTGACCCAGGTCTATCACCATGCACTAAGCTAAAGTCAAAATGGATTAAACATCTAAACATTAAAACCGAAATCCTCAATCTCCTGGAATACAAAGTAGGAGGAACTCTTGAAGACATAGGGTAGGCAAAGAGCTCATGAACAAACATGTATTCGCATGGGAAACACTTCAAAGAATTAACAACTGGGATGAACTATTATTGAGAAGTTTTTGCATGTCAAAAGAAATTGTCAACAAATTGAAAAGACAACCCACAAATTTCAAAAAAATCTTAATAAGTACTCAGACAAGGTCTGCTCTCTAGAACTTATAAAGAAATGAGATACATTAGGGCCCTCAAATTTAAAGACCCAATCCAGAAATGGGCATCTGAGATGAATACACACTTCTCAGAGGACAAAACTAAAGAAACAAATATATGAAAAAATGCTCCACATCTCTAGCCATCCGTAAAATGCAAGTTAAAGCAACATTGAGATACCATCTTACTCCAGAAAGAATGGCTATCATAAAGAAATCAACCAACAACAAACACTGGAGAGGATGTGGGGAAAAGGGAACACTTCTCCACTAGTGGTGGGAATGTAGACTGGTGTAAATATTGTGGAGATCAGAGAAGCCTCACAAAACTAGGAATGGAAATCGCATTCAAGCCGGCTATCCCCCTACTGGAAATTTTCCCGGAGGAGCTGAAAACATCGCATCATAGTGATATATGTGTACCTATGTTTATAGCAGCACAATTTGTGATAGCTAAATCTTGGAAATAAGCAAGATGCCTGTCGCATGAGGAAGGGTTTATAAAGATGTTGTATTTCTATACAATGAAGCATTAAGCTATAAAGAATGATAAACTTGAAGCATTTATATTAAAGTGGATGCCACTTGACTATATACTCATAAGTGAAATAAATCAGACACACATGTGCAAATATCATATAGTCTCCCTAGTATAAGAAATCAAAAGAAGAAATATGAATAGAAAGATGTAACAATTAAAACAAATTTAGTCAGATTAACTAGAGTAAACTGAACTGCATATGTCGCAGGGTAATAATCAGCTTCTCTTCTGATTAACAGACCTAAGTTTGCAGATGAAAAATTAGAGAATTGGAAGGGCTTCAAGGTCAGTCAACATTTTGGCCCTAGCCTTTCAAATTCAGTGAGAACTCAGGACATAGAAGAACCTGTACTGTAACATCATGAAACTCAGCTGTGCCCCAAATATTCTGATCAAGGAGATTATGGAGCCACAGAGGAATACGATCGATGAACTATAGTGTGCCTAAGGAGAGTCACATGGAGAGAAAATTTTCTCTCAGGCTTTCACAGAGAGAAAACTGGTCAAGCAATGGCCATGACTCATCCACATGGCTGACACTGACAAAGGATCTATAGAGTGAGGTACAGGGTTATAGGATAAACCCTGAGGGGACTTGACTGATCTCATCAGATACAAAAGTTACACTTTGTTATTTAGGTCTTGCTTTATCTCAGTCTTACCAGCTAGCAGAAAAGTATAAAAATGAGGCATATAAAATAAGGCCATAATAATAAGCAGAGCTGTAAATGGCTCTAGTCAACAACTTCTTAGGATAACCCACTATTATTGTGGACTGCTGGACTGTGTTGGATTTTTTTCTGAATTCAAGCACCTATAATAATTGAATGACAATAGAATGCCCATCTCTGACAAGACTAAGCAAAACAGGGGGGATACAGGGGCCGGAGAGATGGCTCAGTGGAATAAGTGCTTCCCTGGCAAGCGCAAGGGCCTGAGTTCAATCCCCGGTTCCGAAAAAAAAAAAAACAGGGGGATACAAAAGAAGAACCATTCTGTGTTTGTATAAACAGTATAGTTAGGATAAATATGCAATACTTTTGCATAATTCTATGAGAAGAAAGATTTGCACTAATAGTGTTTGGACAGGATAAACTGTCTGCTTCCTGTACTATGGATAACCACTAGGAAGATAACAATGTAAGAAGTATTAATTATTGAAACTGTCCTATAAATCAGCTTTGAAAAAAAAAAGGTATACAGCTACATTCTCATAATTCAATGAATAGAGGGATCTGCTCTAATAGTGTTTATAAATAGAATATTATATTTATTATTTATTTATACAAATAAACACTAAGAAAACAATATGCAATATATTAATTGTTGAATCTGTCCTACTAATTTTATTTGAAACTGTCTCATTGCTATTTGTTCTTCAATAAAATAAGTGAAAAACAATATATATATATATATATAATGAAAAAAAAGACAGCAGAAATCTATAAAAACGAGGTATAAAAAGTAAAGCCATATTAATACGCTGAGCTGTAAAAGGCTCAAATCAACAACTTCTGACATTGCCAGTCATGTGGATAACCCACCACTATTATAGACTACTGGACTATATGGGATTACTTTGCTGAATTCATGTACCTACAATATATAAATGGCAATGGAATATCCATCTCTGTCAAAAGTAAAAAAAAAGGGGGGGGGATATAAATTAAAGTCTATTTTATAGAAAAAAAAATATATATATATACACACACACACTACTTTTTCTTAGTTCAATGAGAAGAAAGTTTGAACTAATAGTATTCAGACAAGATATCATGTACTATGAATAACTACTACAAAGACAACAATATGCAATGTATTAATTATTGTAACATTCCTACTACTACTAACCTGTTTTGAAATTGCCTCATTGCTATTTCTTTCTCAATAAAATTAATATATATTTAAAAAAAAAAAAAAAGAATCAGAGGCTCTGATGCCAGCCAGACCCCTCCAGACCCAGCCTAGGCCTAGCATACAGGCCTGGTGTGAAACTCTGCAACTGAAGTCTCTGCAGACAGGCTAGGGGCCAGAACTACCTAGCTACTCCAGAAGCGGAACACCTTGACAGAGGAGCAAAGTGGGTTCACTTCCATGGGCTGCAGAAGGAATAAGCTGAGTAAAGCAGCCATACCCAAGCCACGCACATCCGGATGAATTCACACTTCATAAATACGCACCCAGTAAGCTGGGGAACTTTGCTAGACTAAGATCTGTAAGAGCATCCTCCCTCTTTCTCCCTTGACTGAGAGAGGGAACAAAAGGTAACCAGGATGATCTAGTCTGACTGGAAGACTGCAGGTACATCAAGCGGAGGAGATTAGACAGAACTTAGCGGAACTAACTTAAAATAAAATTCCCAATTTAATATCTGCTTAGCTCTGCAGATACATTGCGTGCTCTTATTAGCTAAAATACAAACACATTAGTTACAAAAGTTTGTCAAGTGCTAAATATTACTACCCATTATAGTGTTCCTAATTATAGTTCTGTAAATACAAAACTATAAATGCCTTAATCATGTAATCTCTCTTGAGTAAGAACTGCAGTAGGAGCTAAGGTTATAACTATACCAAAGCCCTATACCAAACATCAGAGGACAGTGCTATACAAAAAAGACAAAGAGAAAGAACCTTCCCTGGTGGTCCAGTGGTTAGGATTCGGCACTCTCAAAGAGAAAGAGCAAAATGCAATCTCAGGCCTCAAGCTCACCCAGAACAAATACAGAAGACACTAGCACAGAAGAAATTGGGAATGACACAGCTGAAATGTCTGAATAGAGTCTGAAGTAAAAAAAAAAAACTGCAGAAAGGTATAGAGGAAATCAGATCAGAAATAACCACTGAAATAAGAAATCTCTGAATTAGTGGCATCTGAAGTAAAGAATCAACTGCAGAAATATATGAGGAAATCTGATCAGAAATAGTATCTGGGACCAGGGAGATAACTCAGTAGAATAAGTGCTTCCATGGCAAGCACAAAGGCCTGAGTTCAATCCCTAGTTCCACAAAAAAAGAAATAATTTCTGAAGTAAAAAAAGAAAGGATAACTATAATGAAAGAATTAATCACTGCTTCTAAACAAGCAAACACTGACAAACAAGACACTAATAAAAGATTATAGGAGTATAGAAAAATGATGGAAGCCTTGAATGAACAATATAGGAAAGAAATAGATCATATGAAGCAGAGTCAAAGAGATATACAGGAACTTAAAATCTCAATCACAAGCTTCAAAAACTGTTTGAATGAAAGTGAAGATAGAGTTTTTTAATTTTATTTTATTTTTATTATTTTTACTTATTTATTTTTTATTTTGGGGAAGTTCAGAGGTATTCAGGGGAAGTTCTACAGGGGGCTCAGTGTCTCACTACTATATTAGACTCACAGTGGTCCACCAATTTACAGCCTCCCAAGATCTGGGATTACAAGTGCATGCCACCAGGCTCAGTCTCAAGATAGTTTCTTGAAGATCTTGAAGATGCCATCACAGCTAGTGAAAAGGTAAGAAAAGATCTCTTAAAAACAACTAGGATACAGGAAAAAATAATTCATCATCTCCAAAAAGATGCAAAGATGAACAATGTGAGACTAACAGGCATCAGTGAGAAAGGAGTCAATACAAATGATATAAAAAGAATATGGGCAGAAGAAATAGCAGAAACCATTCCAAATATGGGGAAACAATCTGACATTCAGGTAACCAACCCATACAGAACTCCCAAGAAAATAAGCCCAATTAAAAACACATCAAGACATATAATAGTCAAGATCCCAGAAATCCAGCACAAGAACAATCTACTAAAAGCTGCTAGACAAAAAAAAAACAGATCATATTTAAAGGAAAACCCATTAGGGTAACAGCAGACTTCTCTTCACAAACCATGAAGTCAAGAAAAGTGTGGAGCATAGTAAGTACATCAAGTTCTCTATGAGAACAAATTCCAGCCCAGACTGCTATACCCTGAAAAACTCTCTTTCAAGTACGATGGAAAGTAAGATACTCTGATGACAAAAAAGAACTAAAGAATTTTATGATGATAAAGTCAACCCTACAGAAAATACTAAAAGATATTCTAGAGAGGGACCAAATTGATCAGATCTACACGAATGAGAACAGAAAGAAACCACTAAATAGGGAAAACAAACAAGAAAAAAAGGAATAAACAACAGTAGGTAAATAACATGTCAATCATAAGTCAATACATCCCAATTACAACCATGAATGTAAATGTACTCAATTCACCAATTAAAAGAAATAGACTGGCACAGTCGATCAGAAAGCAAAATCCAACTATCTACTGTATACAAGAAACACAACTCATAAAGATTCATAGGTTGAAAGTCATGCCCCATAACCTCAGAAAAAAAACTAGGGTGACAGTTCTTTTCACAGTCTCAATTTCAAGAAAAAAAAAAAAGAATGATCATACGAAATACAGAAGGCCACTACATACTGGTCAGGAGGAAAATCCAAGAGGAGGAAGTAACACTCATAGATATGTATGCACCGGGCCTAGGAAGATAGCTCAGTAGAATAAGCGCTTGCCTGGCAAGCATAGGGTCCTGAGTTCAATCTGTGGCATCACCAAAAAAAATTTTTAAATGTACACACCAAAAACAGGAGCACCCAACTATATAAGACAAATCCTAATGGACATGAAAAATCAAATATCCAATACCACAATGTTAATAGGAGACCTTAACACCACCTTATCCAAAAAAAAAAAAAAAAAAAAATAGGTCAAGCAGACAAAAAATTAGCAAAAACAAGTAGCAGAACTGAACCAGAACTTGGAAGAAATGGACTAAGTGGAAATATACAGTGTTCAACCCAACCACAGCTAAATACACACGTTTTTTCAGCTGAACATGGGTCATTTTCTAAAACAGACCACATACTAGTCCATAGATCATGCTTAAGTAGATCTAAGAAAACAGAAATTATCCCATGCATATTATCGGATCACAGTACAATGAAACTGGAAATAAATGACAAAAGTATCCAGAAAAAAAACATAAATACCTGGAAATTAAACAACACTTTATTCAGCAAAAATGGGTCACAGATGAAATTAAAAAATAACTGTAATTCAATGAAAATTCAAGCACCACTTATCATAATTTATGGGATCAATGAGAACAGTTCTTAGAGGAAAATTTATAGTTGTGAACTCACACATTAGGAAAACAGAATGGGAACAAATAAATACCCTAATGTTGTAATTCAAATGTCTAGAAAAGGAAGAGCAAACCAAGCCCAAAGCTCAAAGATGGAAGGAAATTATAAAACTTAGAGCAGAAATTAATTCAAGAGACGAAGAAAGTGATTCAAAGAATTGAATCAAAAGGTAGCTCTTGAAAGATTAAAATTGATCAGCCCCAAACTAACCTGATCAAAAAGATAAAAGAAAAAACTCAAACAAAAGCAATAAGGAATGAAAGGGTATAATTACCAAAGACCCAGTGCAAATTCAGAAGATCATCAATAGCTACTTTGAGAATCTTTACTGTCGCAGAATAGAAAACACAGAAGAAATCGACAGATTCCTAGAAAGGTACAAATTAGCAAAACTGAATAAAAAGATATAGGAACTCTGAATGTTCCATAACAGCCAATGAAATACAAAACGCAATAAAAACCCTACCAACAAAGAAAAGTCCAGATCCTGATGGATTCACAGCTGAATGCTACAAGAAATTTACAGAAGATATAATCCCAATACTCCTCAAACTCTTCAATGAAATTGAAAAGGAAGCAGTCCTCCCAAAGTCATTGCTAGAGGCAAGTATTATAGTGATACCAAAACCAGGGAAAGACACACCTAAAAAGAGAACCATAGGCCAATCTCCCTCAATAAACATAGACGCAAAAATCCTAGCAAACACAATACAGCAAATCATCAAGAAGATCAAATACCATGACCAGATAGGATTCATCCCCGACAAGCAAGGGTGGATCAATATATGCAAATCTATAAATGCAGTACATTATATCAATAGAGCCAAATTTGAAAACCACATGATCATCTCAGTTGATGCAGAAACGCTTCTGGCAAAGTCTACCAAGAATTCATGTTCACAGTCCTACAGAAAATTGGAATAGAAGGCCTCTACTTCAATCTGATAAAAGCCATCTATGACAACCCAATGGCTAATATAATTCTAAATGGGGAAAAACTGAAATCTTTTACTCTTAGATCTGGTACAAGACAAGGATGTCCTCTATCTCCCCTCCTATTCAATATAGTTTTGGAATCATTAGTTATAGCCATTAGACAAGAGAGAGTAATAAAAGGAATAAGAATAAGTAAAGAAGAAGTTAAATTATCAATATTTGCAGATGACATGATACTTTACTTGGAAGACCCAAAAAACCCCACCAAGAAGCTACTAGAATTGATACACAAATTCGGTAGCATAGCAGGATACAAAGTCAATACCCAAAAGTCAGTAGCATTCCTCTACACAGATAACAAACACACTGAGAGGGAAACTATAGAAACAATACATTTTACAATAGCACCACAGAAAATGAAATACCTTGGAATTCACTTAGCCAACGAAGTCATTGATCCTTTCATGGAAAATTACAACACCCTAAGGAAAGAGATCACAGAAGATTTCAGAATATGGAAAGATATTCCATGCTCCTAGACAGGAAGAACCAACATCATGAAGATGACCATAGTCCCATCTCTTCCAATTTTCTGTAGTTTGATAGGAATTTAATGCTATCCCTATCAAACTACCACCAATATACCTCCCAGACCTAGAGAAATCGTCCCTAAAATTTATTTGGAACCAGAAAAGACCTAGAATAGCAAAAGGCAATTCTGGACAAAAAAGATAACACAGGAGGCATTACAATTCCTGACTTGAAATTATACTACAAAGCTACTGTGATAAAATCAGCATAGTACTGACAATAAAACAGGCCTGAGGATCAATGGAACAGTTTAGAAGATGCAGAAGCCACTACAAACACACTCAGCCATCTTACCTGCAGCAAAGAGGCCAGACATGCTCACTGGAAGAAAGATAGCCTCTTTAACAAATGGTGCTGGAAAAACCACCTTTCTACATGCTGAAAACTAAAACTTGACCCAAGTCTATCACCATACACTAAACTAAAGTCAAAATGGATTAAAAATTTAAACATTAAAACAGAAACACTCAATCTCCTGGAAGAGAAAGTACGAGGAACTCTTGAATACACAGGTAGGCAGTTCATGAACAAAAATCAAACTGCATGAGTAACACTTGAAAGAATTAACAACTGGGACCTCCTCTTACTCAGAAGTTTTCGCACATCAAAAGAAACTACCAACAGAGTGAAAAGACAACCTGCAAACTGGGAAAAAAAATTTAACTAATAAGACTCAGACAAAGGTCTTCTCTCTAGAATTTATATAGAACTAAAAAATATTAGGGTCCCAAAATTTGAAGACCCAATCCAGAAATGGGCATCCAAGATGAAACATACTTGTTAAAGAAAGAAATTCTAGAAGCTAATAAATACATGAAAAAATGCAAATTAAAACAACACTGAGATACCATCTCACCCCAGAAAGAATGGCTATCATAAACAAATCAACTAACAACAAAAACTGGAAAGGATGTAGGGAAAAAGGAATCTTTCTCTGCTGGTGGGACTGTAGACTGGTGCAACCATTGTGGAAATCAGTGTGGAGACTCCTTAAAAAATTAGGCCTGGAAATCCCATTCAAACCAGCTATCCCTCTTCTGGGAATTTTCCCAGAAGAAATAAAACATCATATCATAGCAATGTATGTGCAACTATGTTTATAGCAGCACAATTTGTGATAGCCAAATATGGAAAGCAACTAAAATGCTCATCACCTGAGGAATGGATGAAAAATATGTGGTATTTTTATACAACAGAGTATTACCTATAAAGAATGATAAATTCAAGCTGGGAAGATGGCTCAGTAGGTCCTGAGTACAATCCCCAGTACTGCAAAAAAAAAAAAAGAGCGATAAACTCAGTCTTTATACATAAGTGGATATCACTTGCAGGTATACTCATAAGTGAAATAAACCAGACCCACATGTGTAAATATCATATACTCTCCCTGGTGTAAGAACTCAAAACAGAAATAAAAATTGAAAGGTATAACACAACTAAATGAAAAGGAAGAACTTAAGGATTAAACAATGAAGAGAGGACAAGGACAAAAGCCAGGAAATGTGGCAGGGGCAAAATCATATCTATATACACAAGATGGTTAAGGCAATGATCCTGAGAATCTCCACCAGGTTTTTAAGACTAGTAGTTAATTGGTAGGATTCTCATCCTAACTATATATGCTGATACCTGTGAATTAAGCAACTGCACTGAAGATAGTAACGTGTAATACTAGGGCCATGCTTGGAATCCCTGTCATTTTGGTCTTGTAAAAACATACTGCTTCTAATATCATATCAATTATTGCTATACTGTCTCAAGTAAATGGTTAAAAAAAAAAAGGTAATGAATGAAAACAAGAGACAAGAAAAAAACGTTGTACGACTGTCCTGCTACAATGTTGAATACAGTTAGATTTCTACATTTTTAGGGCCAGGGAGATGGCTCATGGAATAACCACCTCCCTGGTAAGCGCAAGGGCTGAGTTCAATCCCCGGTTCTGCCAAAAAAAAAAAAAGATTTCCAAACTTTTGTGCAGATATTTGTAATTTGTTTCTTTTTTTTAACTATTTTTTTTCACATTCTGTATGGATTTAAAGTTTAGCATATCAACAACTGATGGAAAATACCTGTTCCATATGTTATGTCTAAGGCGTTTGATATTCAAACTGATGTTAAGCTCAACAGCCTAAGTTTTAGGGTAATAATATCATTAAGCTTCTGTTCTGGAGAGTTAATAAATTAAGTTTACAGACCAAAAAATTAGAGAAAAAAGAAGGGCTATAAGGATAGACAACATTGTGGCCCTAGCTCTTCAGTAAGGACTCAAGACATAAGAGAATCTGCACAATCACATCCTATAATTCAATCCCAAATTTTCTGATCAAGAAGATTACAGGACCACAGAGGAAAGTGATCAATGATATAGAGTGTGCATAAGGAGAGTCACATGGAGAGAAAACATTCAGGCTTTCACAGAGCAAACTGGTTAAGCAATGGCCATGATTCATCCACATAGCTGACACTGACAAAGATCTACAAACTGATGTACATGCTTTGAGGGTAAATCCTGAAGGGATTTGACTGACTTTGTCAGATACAAAAGTTACATTTTTGTTATATAGGTCTTGCTTTATCTTGGTCTTAACCATCCAACAGAAAAGTATAGAAGTAAAGCCATGTTAATATGCTGAGCTGTAAAAGGCTCAAATCAACAACTTCTCATATTGCCAGTCCTGCAAATAACCCACTACAATTATGGTCCACTGGACTATATTGGATTACTTTGCTGAATTCATCACCTACAATATATGAATGACAATGGAATATCCATCTCTGACAAAAGTAAACTGAAGGACCATTTTATACAAAAAAAAAAAAAAAAATATATATATATATATATATATATATATAAAATAGCATAGATATACAGCTACTTTCTCTTCGTTCAATGAGAAGAAAGTTTGAACTAAGTGTTTGGACAAGATATGTCTGTATCTTGTACTATGAATGACTATGACAACGACAAAAACAAGCAATGTATTAATTATTGTAACTGTCCTACTAACCTGTTTTCAGATTATCTCATTGCTACTTCTTTCTCAATAAAGTTAATATAAAAAATGTGAATTAATCACAAACTCTAGAAGCTATCATATGACTACATGAGGCTTTGGGGGAACAACTGGACAAACCATAACAGGTTTATTCTTACAGTATTGGGTCTATAGGACTGACATAAAGAATATATAAAGAACTCAAAAAATTAGACTCACAAAATAAAAGGACCAATCAAAAATGCACCTTTAAAATGAGTAGGCACTTCTCAGCACAACAGACACAGGTAGCCATAAATATATGACAAATATTTAGCATCTCTGGCACACTAGAAAAATGCAAACTGAAACAACACTGAAAGTCCATCCCTACTTCAGAATGAAGAAGTCAAATAATAACAAAGGATGGTGAGGCAGCAGGGAGAAAGCAATACTTTTACACTGCTGGTGGGAATATACACTGGCATAATCACTACAGAAAATCTTCAAGAAATAACACTTAACCCTGCTATTCCCCCTCTAGGTATCTTCCCAAAAGACTTAGACACATCATATTCCAGTAATATATACATGCCTAGTTTTACTGAAACACAATGCACAATAATCAAATGTTGAAATGTTTATATGTCCATCAAGAGAAGAATTATAGGGCTGGGGAGATGGCTCAGTGGAATAAGTGCTTCCCTGGCAAGCACAAGGACCTGAGTTCAATCCCCGGGTCGAAAAAAAAAAAAAAAAAAAGTGAAAAAGAAACAATGGTGTTTAGAACCAAAAGAGAGAGAGAAGATTATAAAGAAAATGTAGCATTTACTCGTAAAGGAGTATTATTCTGCCATAAAGAAAGATACACATAAGCCATTTGTAGGACAATAAATGTACATTAAATCTATAATGTGAAGTGAAATAAACCAGACACACAAACATAAATATCAGATGGTCAGGGGGTGGGGATATAGCTCAGGTGCATGGCACCTGCTGGGCAAGCATGAGATCCTGAGCTCAACTGCTAGTTCCTAAAACATTAAATAAATAAATATCACATAATTATTCTTTTATGAGAAATCCAAAATATAGGGCTGGCAAGATAGCTCAGCGGTCTAAAGCGCCTGCTCTGGCAAGCTTAGGCAAGCTATCAGGGACCGCGGTTCAATCCCCAGCACCACATGCCATGCCAGCCCCTCCCTCAGGGCAGGCTGAGCTGACCCCCACACACAAAAAAAGTCTGTATGTGTAGCGAGACACTGTAATAAATGAATTAAAAAAAAAAAAGAAAGAAATTCAAAATATATACAAAGAAAAAAATAAAAGAGAAGCAGAGCAAAAGATGGGGGAGAGGGAGCAGGGAGAAAAAAATAAAGAAAATTAAAGTTTGTTATACACATGTAGCAACCCCTCCACAATGAATGTAATCAGCATGTGCTACAAACATGTACTAATAAAAACGCAAATTATTT
>PVKA01033517.1:0-12613 GCA_004027165.1 Ctenomys sociabilis
CACACACAAATAAATTCAGAAAAAAATTAACATTCATTTGGAACTTCGGGGTTTTTGAAATCTTAAATTTTTATCACTGGGGCTGAGGAGATAGCTCAGTGGAGTAAGTACTTCCCTGGCAAGTGCAAGGGCCTGAGTTCAATCCCCGGTTCCACTAAAATTAAAAAAATTATCATTGGCAACAAATGGTATCTGGCATTTTTCCAGAGACAATAAGATTACTTTAAGCCGGGCGTGGTGGCGCAGGCCTGTAATCCCAGCACTCGGGAGGCTGAGGCAGGAGGATTGTTGTGAGTTTGAGACCAGCCTGAGCTACAAAGTGAGCTTAAGGCCAGCCTGAACTGCATAGTGAGACCCTGTCTCAAAAAGACAAAAAAAAAAAAAAGATTACTTTATACATTTTTAAGGAAATATCTGTCTAGTACTCAAATCCAAAAAATTCTACAGCTTGTCAGTCATGCCAAAAGTACAGATGGCCTGGGCTACAGCCCAGGGCCACAAGTTCCTGCCTGGCAAGGACAAGATCCTGAGTTTGATTTCCAATACAAAATAAAAGTATAAATGGTGTCCCATACAGAGAGATATGCCATGTGAGTATTTCCCACTTGGCCACATGGAATATTAAGATTTGTACACTCAGGGATCCAGATTTAAAGGGATTCAAAATCATGCTATTTCTTCTAGGGTGTTCTGAATGAAAATAGTGTGCTGTTTTGTTTTGTTTGAAATGCTAGGGATTGAACCCAAGGACTTTGCACTGAACTACATTTCCAGGGTTTTTAATTTTTTTTTTTTTTTAATTTGAAGCTGGGGAGATAGCTCAGCAGTATAAGTGCCTCCCTGGCAAGAGCAAGGTCCTGAGTTCACTCCTTGGTGCCAAAATAATAAGAATAATGTAAATTTTTTTTTATTTGAGACAGGCTCTCATTAGTCACTAAGTAGTTACTCAGGTTGGACTTAAACTTACAGTCCTCCTGCTTCAGGCTCGCAGTGTGCTGGGGTTACGGGTGGTTTTCACTGGAAGGCCTGTTGGGGAAGGACTCAGGACCTCTAGCACCAGCCTGGACTCCTGCCCAGGCCCCGGCAGCTCTGTCCACTGCTGCTTCTGTACCATCGTGCGGATGTCAGCATCTTAATTAGTTTTCTTTGTGAAAATGGTTTGCTGTTGGGCACCCCGGGAGGGGCCTCGGGGGCCACATGCCACACTTGGCGAATGGCTGGTGGGCATGTGTTGAGCCTCAACAGGGAGGCCTGTTCCATTGTGAGGGACCATCTTGCTTACGACAGGCCATCCTTAGCCTCAGTACTGTACCATGTGATTTAACCAGTTCCATATTGGTATCCAGTCTGCTGTGGATGTCCTTGTACTTGGGTGTGCTGAGCCAGAGAGAACCCACATTTTTAAGACTCGAGATATGAGTGCCCCAACCCCCAGCGCCACCACCAGCCCTGACAGCTGCACCCACCCCGTTGCTGCAGGTGGAGCATGACGCCCCCCATGGTGAATGCTTACTACTCGCCCACCAAGAACGAGATTGTGTTTCCGGCCGGAATCCTGCAGGCGCCGTTCTATACCCGCTCCTCGCCCAAGTAGGTGTCTCTGGCAGTGTAACCCCATCTCCTTCTCCCCCTGGCCCTGTGCCCCTAGCCAGCCACTGAGCCAGTCAGTCTCACTAAGCCATCTGGGCCTGGTGGCCCAGGTGGCCTAGCAGTGAAAGAGGGGCAAAGGAAAGAGCTCCTACTTCCTTCCCTGCCCCCAGGGTCTCATGGCTCAGAGCCAGGTGAGGACAGGTGGCCCAGGTTGGGGAGTCCAGGGCCCTAAGTGGGGAGACTTTGCTCCTGACAGTGTCATATTAGTCCGAGTTAGGGACTTGGGAGGGGCAAGAAATGAAATCTGCACCGTCCTGGGTATGAATCCCAGCTCAGCTGTTGGTGACTGTGGCACTTGGGCCAAGTAATGGCCATCCTCAGCCCCATTTTCTCCGCCATTATGGTACCCAACTCTGCTGAGGCAGCTGAAGGGGAGCCCTGTGAGTGGCCTTCAGCCTGCATCAGCACAGGGCCACATTCCCATAGAGCCCTGCAGGACTCCGCTGTGGCCCAGGCCGGAAAGCCAAGGTCACAAGTGGGGCAAGAACCAACAGCCCTCTTGAGGTATCACCCTCACTTTTATGCCCTTACTACACCCAGGGCCTTGAACTTCGGCGGCATTGGTGTTGTCGTGGGCCATGAGCTGACGCATGCTTTTGATGACCAAGGTATGGGTTCTGAGTGGGCCCCTTCATCAGCTTCCTCAGCTCCCGCTGAGGCTGTGCCCACCTCGCAGTCCTGGGGTGTGGGCTCCTCAAGCCCTGTCCTGGGCCTCACCCTTCTACCTTCCCCTGCCATGGCTGGCCAGGCCTCCTGTGCCCGATGAGCTGGGGTGAGATGGCCAGTGCAGACTGGGTCCCAGCACACCTCTCCCTGCTCTATGCAGGCCGGGAATATGACAAGGACGGCAACCTCCGGCCCTGGTGGAAGAACTCCTCAGTGGAGGCCTTCAAGCAGCAGACAGAGTGCATGGTGGAGCAGTACAGCAACTACAGTGTGAACGGGGAGCCCGTGAACGGCAGACACACGCTCGGGGAGAACATTGCCGACAATGGGGGCCTCAAGGCGGCCTATCGGGTACGCGTGCCCCCTGCACTTTGCAGCCAGGTCTCACAGTGAAGGCCCAGCATAGATACCCCAGCAAGCCTCAGAGACTCTGTGTGCCTCAGTTTCCACATCTGAGCAGGGGTGGTGGTGAGGTCCTACAAAGAACAAACTGGGAAAGCCACCATTACAGAGCTCAGCCGCACAAAGCCTGCCTGACTGGGTGGAGAAGGGCTGACCTGGGCCGCCTGCTGGCTCTTACAGTCTTCTCTACAGGGATGCTAATGTGAAGCCAGTTTTGAGTTCAAGTCCTCCTGAACACCTGTTTGCTACTGTGCATCCCTGACACCTGTGTCTTTGGGTTTCTAGGACCCAATGAAACAGACACAGGCCTGGCTCACAGAGGCACACAGAGATGCCCGCTGAGGTGGAGCATGAGGAAACACCTGTCAGAGCAGCACCAAGTTCCCCCTGTGACAGAAAGCAGAAATACATGTTGGGCATGGTGGTGAACACTTGTAATCCCAGCCCTCCAGAGGCTGAGGCAGGGGGATTACCGCAAATTGAAGGCCAGCCTTGGCTACATAGTGGGTTCAGGGCCAGCCCTGTCTGAAAAAGAGGGTTGCAGGGGTTTAGCTCAGTGGCACAGTGCCTGCCTGGCAAGCGTGAGGTGCTTAGTCCGATTCCAAGTAACTCCCCTGGGGGAAAAAAAAAGTCAGAAATATTCTCAGGTGCTGTGCACTAAGCCTTGCTGCTCCTCCTTTCCTGCAGTTGTACACCTGGAGATTTGAACCTCCATCTGAAGTTGGAGGAATTAAAGCCAGCATCATTGTACAGCTGGCCAAAGGTCATCAGCCAGGGGCAGGAGCCTTCTGCAGGCCCCACTGTGGCCAAGGCCCTGGAGGGTGTGAAGCAAGCCTTGGAGAGGCTGCCACTCTTGGCACAGGGGGCAGTGAACACCTAGACAGAGACAGGAGAGCATGCTGGGTACTGAGAAGATAAAGGGTATAAAATAGGACAGAGCTGCTGGTGCATGCCTGTAATCCAAACACTTGGCACTATGATTTTAAGGCTGGCCGGAACTACATCATGAACCCTGCTTCAAAAACAGAAAAAGCCAGGCGTGGAGGCACAGGCCTGTAATCCCAGCACTCGGGAGGCTGAGGCAGGAGGAGGATTGTTGTGAGTTCGAGACCAGCCTGAGCTACAAAGTGAGCTTTTGGCCAGTCTGAACTGCATAGTGAGACCCTGTCTCAAAAAGACAAAAAAAAAGCTGGACAAAGTAGCAGGGCCTGATGGCACATGCTTAGAATCCCAGCCCTCAGGAGGCTGAGTCAGGATTGACGCAACTTTGAAACCAGTCTGAACTAGCAAGACCGGGTCCCAAACAGCAGAAAACAGCACAAAGTGATGAAGAGCCGCAGGACGGGGAGAGGCGAGCTGGCTTCCCAAGGGACTGGCATTTGCTAAGAGGCAGGAGAAGCTAGGGACATGGTCTCAGCAGAAGGAAGAGCAGGTGCAGAAGCCACAAGGTAGATTCTGGGACAGGAGGAAGAGGAGGGGGCAGAGAAGAAGGGGTGTGGGACCAGGAGGAGGCTGGGACTGTGCGGGCCTTGTTACCAGGACAGAGTTTGCATTCTGTTTACAGTGGGAAGCTCCTGCAGGGTCCCCAAGTAGAATAATGACATGATCTAATTGATCCTCGAAAATGGATCAGCAAACCTGCAGGCCGGATCCAGCTCTCAGCCTGCTTTCATAAGGTTTTGGGGAGTTCAGCTCACTTGCCCTGTAAGAGCAGAGTTGCGGCTGAGTGTGGTGGCCCAAGCCATCGGTCGCCACGCGGTGGGAGACTGAGGCAGGAAGCGCAAGTTTCAACCAGCATCGGAAGTTCAGCTACTTAACGAGATCCTATCTCAAAATAAAAAATAAAAAGGGCTGGGAATATAGTTCAATGTAAAGGCTCTGGGTTCCGTCCCAGTACTGTGGACAAAACAAGAACCGGGCTGAATGGTTGCCACAGAACTGTCAGACCAGAGCTGCAAACAGCTACTCCAGCCCTCCCAGAGGTCTGCCAAGCCCACTCTGAAAGGCCCACTGAGCTTGTGGTGTGGGAGGGCGTCAGAATCAGATCTGCCCGAGTCCAGGGGACCAGGCGAGACTAAAGTGAGGGGAGTGAGGGGGAGAGGTCAGATTTAGGATGTTTGCTTTGACAGAAAAAAAGACTGAAGAGGAATTCTGTTTTGTTTGGCCTGAATCACTAGGCAGACAGTAGATAGTGGTATTATCTGCTCTGTGTGTATGTGTGTGTGTGTTCCGTTGAGAGCGGAATGTATACATCGGGGAAGAGGCCAGAGCCAGAAGTATAAATGTCAGAGCCACCAGCACTGAAATGGTGTTTTAGACTGGGGGGCTGAACCCGAGTAGAAAAAGGAGAGGCCGCCCCAGGTAGGATCCCCAAGCCTCACCCCACCCACTGCACTGACTCTGCTCCCTCCTCCCCCAGGCTTACCAGAACTGGGTGAAGAAGAATGGGGCTGAGGAGACTCTGCCCACGCTGGGCCTCACCAACAACCAGCTCTTCTTTCTGGGCTTCGCACAGGTGAGTCCTTAGGAAGAATGCCAGACCCACACGCACTTTGCCACCGAGAGTCCGGGGCCCAGAGCTCTGGAGCCAAAGGCAAGTTCTATGCTCAGCTTGCTGTCCACGGGACATTCCCTGACATGCAGGTGAGCTTCTGGCTCTCAGAGGCTCTGGGAGAGGCCATGAACACATATAAAAGCATCCTGTGTCCAGCAGGTGATTGCTAAGGTCCCTTCTGCCTCTGGAGTTCTAGAAGTTTCTTAAACTTAAGATATGGTGTGTTGCCCCTTGAGTTGGCATTCAGCTGATGGCCTGCTGTCGACTCCCAAAGCTACCACCATGCCCTTAGACAGAGCTTCTTGGTCCACAAATACAAGGCCGGGCCAAGGTTTCCAAAATGGTTTTCAGGGCCAGCAAGATAGCTCAGTGAACTAAGTGCCTGCTTTGGCAAGCACAGGGACCAGGGTTCGATCCAGGGTTCGATCCCTGGTCCCAAATGTCACTCTGGCCCCACCCGTGGGGCCAGTGACCAAGTCTGGGCATGGTGGCGCATGCCTGTAGTCTCAACGTGGGGAGGCTAAAAACAGGAGGATCACTGCAAGTCCGAGCTGCATAGTGAGACCCTGTCCTGAATACATTAAAAAAAAAAAAAAAAAAAAAAAAAGCCATGGGTGGTGGCATGGCTTGGTGGCACCAGTGTTAAGGTGCAGGTGTGGGGAGACACCAGCCTCTGACTCCGCCTTGCCCGCCTTGCAGGCCCGCCTGATATCCTAGGCCACAGGAGGGGCTCATGCAGCTGCTAGGATGGGGCCAAGCTGAGCCCCACCGTGACCTCAGCTTCTCCCTTTACCCCCTCAGGTCTGGTGCTCAGTCCGCACCCCGGAGAGCTCCCACGAAGGCCTCATCACGGACCCCCACAGTCCCTCCCGCTTCCGAGTCATCGGCTCCCTGTCCAATTCCAAGGAGTTCTCAGAACACTTCCACTGCCCGTCTGGCTCCCCCATGAACCCGCAGCACAAGTGTGAGGTCTGGTAAGGGGTGAAGCGCAGGGAGCCAAGGTGGAGGAGGGGCAGGGGCCCGAGGACAAGTCCGGGGGGCGGGGCTGCCAGTCTGCCCCTCCTGCGGGCCTCCGAGGCACGGCCCAGCCCCCTCCCTATGTGGAGGAATTGTAGCTATCACCTTGCGGCCAGAGATGGACATTCTCAGCATTACCTAAGATTGTTCCCCGTGAAGATCTGTCATCCCAAGCACTTGTGCGCCAACTTAGTGACTTTTGGGGTGTTGGGCTGGTGTTCACCAGGCCTGGCCCCACAATAAGGGTGATGGGGTACAACCCCTCCCCCTCATCCAGCGCCAGATATGCCACAAGCACCACTGTGTCAAATGCTTTAAAGATATATTTTTGGGGAAACTATTTTTTAAACATTGTGGAATACACTGGAAATCTTCAGGGAAAAAAAAAAAAAGAATTTAAAACACTTTTTTTAAGGAAAGCATTGGTATATTTATTATGTTCTGTTTTTCTAAATAACCTGTGGACAAAGGAAGCCCCCATGAGGTACCCTTTGCTTGAGGCAGGGCTGAGGCAAGGACCGCCAGGCTACTGAGCAAGGTCCCCACATAGCCTTAGCCCTTGGAACCGGGCTTCAGAACATCACCCACACAGATAGGAGGCTGCGGGCCAGGCAGAGGAGGAGCCAGTCCAACCTTGGGAATCCCAGCAAGGAAGGTCTGAACCCAAATATCTCAGCAGGGGATTGGTGGCCGCAGCAGAAAGAAGCCAGGCCAGGGCCCTTGAACATGAGCGGAGAGTGCCCAGGGACCCTGGTGGTGGGCTGACCCTCCCCATCAGTTGCACTGCTGTCCATAGATGTCCTTCCCCATCTTTCTCTGTTGGTCACCTCATGTCCGTCCCAGGGACCTATGGCCTCTGTAGCAATGCTCCTATCCCAGCCACTTTGGGGTCTACCTTGCTGCTCCTCTTCCCAGGGGAAGGAGAAAAGCAGCCTCAGCTCTAGTCTCCTGCAAGGTGTGGACTACCCTCAGCCCCTCACCTGCCTGGCCAGACCCCAGGGCCGGCTCACCAGTGCCTTATTATTATTGAGGCTGTGGCTCTGAGTGCTACCAAGGAGATAGCCCTTCCCCGGAGGCTCTTAGCCTCCTCAGCAGATCCCCTAAATGTCCTGACAGGAGCCCACACTCCTGGTGCCCGCAGGCCCACCCCTCACTGCCCCCAGGCTACAGCCCCAGAATCTGCCTGGATTGGACCAAGACGACCCATAGCTAGGCCTGCTCCTCTCCTTACGGGTGCTGTTGGCCAAAAGAGACTGTGAGGATAAGTTCCCCCAAGCCCATGCAGCCAGTATGTCCCCTGTGGTGGACTGTCATCCCCTCCCTGGGGCCACAGCTTCTCTCCATAGGGAGAGGCCTGGGCTGCACTGGGTGGAGCTCAGTGTGCCCCTGAGACATGCTTAAGGGCAGGCCAGCCCCAGCGACAGGCAGGGCAGCTCCTCAGCGCCCCTGGCCAGGCCCTCCAATGGCCCATGAGGCACAAACAGCACAGTGACTACCCTGACAGCCTTCGTTCAGCCCCAGAACAGAAACGAGGGTCGGGAGAAGCCGTATCGGAAGCCACTGGGCACTGGCAGCAAGTTCAAGGCCTGGCAGCTCTTCCAGGGCAAGACAAGACAGGAAAAAGGGAAGGAGCTGGGTCCTAGTGCTGGCCACGTATAGATGTGCCCTTCCCAGCTTGGTCCCCTTACACCTCCTCTCCCTCTGGAAAGTGTCAGCACAGCCTTGGGGAGACCAGTGTCATTGTGCCCACTGTGTTGGGGGTGGGAGCTGGGGCGGGTGGGTGAGGCTGGAGGTACAGGAGCAGAGGCAGCTGCACACGGCCCCCTCCCATCGGTCTAGGAGCCATGGGCTGGCTTCTCTGAGAGTACGTAGATGTGAGGGTTGGAACTTGGAATCTATTTTTTTGTATTATGTCTTGTGCTACTGTAGTTTTGGTGTGGCACTATTGTAATTGAAATAAAGTACTTGTACCCGGCCACGTGTCCAGGTGTCTGTCCTTCCAGGGTGAGGTGGAAGAATCCCCAAGCCAACACAGAGCAGCCCACCTTGGCCCCATCCTAGCAACTGTAGCTGCCCTCAGGGCAGAGGCTTTGAACCCTGATGACTGTCAACGGGTTCCTGCCTGTACACAAGCCACTCCTTCATGAAGTTGCTTTTCTCAGTGCCCCTGCTGGTGAGAAAGATGCTTGCCTCCCCCTGAGTCCCTGAGGCCTCTAGGAAAAAGCCAGATTTCCTTGACTTGGAGCAGAGGAGTTTCCAGCTCTCAGGGGCTTGGACAGGCAGGCAAGAGTAGGGAAATCTAAAGAGGTTCAAGAAAGAGCCACCTCTTGGGTTTAGCACATGCTCTCCCCTCTGCCTAGAGTGATTTCCCATGACTTCTCCGCCTGATAAACTCCTAGTCATCCTTTAGTGCCCTACTTGGCATCAGTCACCTCTAGGAATCCCTTCTTCATGTCCCAGTCCAGCTCAGATGGACCCACACAGGCTTCCGTCTCCTACCACAGTATGAGTTCTCTAGGGTTTACACAACACAGTGTTTAGTTCTGTGGTTCTGAAGGCTAAAAGTCCAAGGCAGGGTTGGCTCCTTCCAAGGGCTGTGAGGGAAACATCTGCTCCGTACCTCTCACTCCACTCCTGGTGCTCTGCTTTCCATGTCTGCCTGTACCACTGTGACCTTCGCCCCATGTTCCTGTGTCCAAATTTTCCCTTTTAGCAAGTCAAGAGGCATCATAATCCCTGACTTAAAATTATAGTACGAAGCACCACGAATGAAAACAACACAGAGGGCCAGGGAGATGGTTCAGTACAGTAAGCGCTTCCCTGGAAAGCACAAGGGCCTGAGTTCAGTCAGAAACAACTCCAGACAAACACACTCAGCCATCTTATCTTTTTTTTATATATGTATTTAGTACAGGATCTACAGGGTCTCACCACAGATCAGACTCATAGTGATTCTCCTGTTTTCAGCCTCCCAAGCACTAGGATTACAGGCACACACCACCATGCCCAGTTTCAGTCACCATCTCATTGCACCCTGGGGGTGGGGCTGGCATGGCACGCTGGAGCTTGAACCCCGGTCCCTGTGCTTGCCTAAGCAGGTACTTTACTCTGCTGAGCTATCTAGCCAGCCCCAGCCACCTTATCTTTGACAATGGGGCAAGTGCATTCACTGGAATAAAGATCACCTCTTTAAAAATGGTGCCAGGAGGACCACCCACTCGGGGCGACAGGACCCCCCTCCTGTCCCTCTCTTAGACAGGAGTTTTCTTTCCCTCAATAAATATATTCTCCTCAGCCGGGCGTGGTGGCGCATGCCTGTAATCCCAGCACTCGGAAGGCTGAGGCAGGAGGATTGTTGTGAGTTCGAGACCAGCCTGAGCTACAAAGTGAGCTTAAGGCCAGCCTGAACTGCATAGTGAGACCCTGTCTCAAAAAGACCAAAAAAAAAAAAAAAAAAAAAAAAAAAAAAAAAATATATATATATATATATATATATATATATATATATATATATATATTCTCCTCATTAAAAAAAAAAAAAAATGGTGCCAGGAACACTTGCTTTCCACATGCCAAAGATTAAAACCCGACCCATGTCTCTCACCATGTACTAAACTAGTCACAATGGACCGAAGGTCTAAATATTAAAACAGAAACACTAAATCTCCTGGAAGAGAGAATAGGTAGAACTCCTCGAAGACATAGGTGTAGGCAAAGACTTTACGACCAAAACCCTGATCACATAGGAGCTATAAGAAGGATTTAGCAACTGGGATCTCATCTTATTAAAAAGCTTTTACACCGCAAGAGAAACCACCAACAGAGTGAAGAGGCCACCCACAGAATGAGAAAAATATTTTGCCAGTTCCTCTGAAGAAGGACTAATACCTAAAACATACAAAGAACTCAAAAAATCAGATCCCCTAAACTTAAAGACACAATCCAAAAATGGGCATCTGAGATGTGTAGACTGTCTCAGACAAAGAAAAATGGTAAATAAATATATGAAAAAAATTCAACATTGCTGGTCTCAAGAGATGCAAATTAAGACTACACTGAGATTTCATCTCATCCCAGAAAAAAGGCTGTTATCAAGAAATCAACCTACAGGGACCCAGGGAGATGGCTCAGTAGAATAAGCACTTCCCTGGCAAGCACAAGGGCCTGAGTTCAATCCCCAGTTCTGCAAAAAAGAAAACCAACAATAAATGTTTGTGGGGTGTGGAGAAAATGGAATCCTCCACTGGTGGTGGGAATGTAGACTGGTATAGCCACTGTGGAAATCAGGGCAGAGATTCCTCAAAAAACTAGGACTACAGGTTCCATTCAACTCAGTTATTCCTCTTCTTATTCCCTGAAATAATTAAAAGCATCAAACCACAGTGGTAATATTCACACTCATGTTTATATTGACTCAGTTTGTAATAGCTAAGTCTTAAAAATAGTCCAAATGCCTTTCAACCAATGAATAAAGATTTTTTTTTTTTTTTAGTTTAGTGAAAAAATTTTTTTATTCACCTTAGGTTTTAACAGCTGCTTTTTTTTTTCTTTCTTTTATTTATTTATTTGGTACAGGGTTTCACTACACAGCTTGGACTCGTAGTGATCCTCTTGGCTCAGCCTCTCCAGTGCTGGAATTACAGTTTCAGTGGCCAGGTGGGTGCAGGGCTGGCACGGTATGTGGTGACAGGAATCGAACACATCCTTGTGCTTGCCAGGCAGATGCTTAGACCGCTGAGCTATCTTCCCAGCCCCTAACAGCTGCTTTTTGTCTTAGGAAGCTTTTTAAAAAGAAAACTGAATTAGGTCCACTTCAATGTCCACTGATTTCTTTTTATGAAAATTGGATAATGGTGACAGGTCTGCTATAATATTGACCTTGATTTTCCATTCTGCAGCCTTTTTCCGAATATGTTCTCTAGCTGAAGATTTGTGCAAAGAATATAGTGCTGTTCTCGCCATTTCCAAAGCAGTCTTCAGAAAACTGTTCCTTTATTATTTTTGGTCCAAGGGAGGATTCATACTCACTGTATCAAATGACTTGGGCATTCTGTTAGATGATGAGCACACATCATATTGAATCACATCAATATCTGTTAATTCAGGGGCCGGGGAGATGGCTCAGTGGAATAAGTGCCTCCCTGGCAAACTCAAGGGCCTGAGTTCAATCCCCGGTTCTGCAAAAAAAAAAAAAAAAATCCAATTTTTTAATTCAGACTCTTCCACATTCCTGTTAAATATCTACATCGACTCCAACACACAGTCTGCAGTGTGTGGCTGGGTCGGATACTGTTCTAGATGTAGCTTGGGTTTTTCAAAACCATCCATTTGTTGCAGGTGGCTCTCTAGTTCCTTAAGTTTTAACTTCATTTTCTTTCTTTCTTTGGTATGTGCTCACAGGGCTTAACCTCATTCGATCTGCACAGAAATCTAACGATCTTTTCTTCCTGTTCCCCCTTGCTACCCTAATCCCCTTTTCAGCACTACTGCTAGGGGACTGGACAGGAAAGGCAGGGGTGCACAGCCCGCCTGGGACCCATGTCCGAAGCGTCCCAAGCTGCCCTGAGGTCCCCGCTCGCACGGTGGGGATGCTGCAGTCCCTTGCTCACTGTCCCTACAGCAGCCAGGAAGAAGATGTATTTTTGATACAATACTACTCTGCCACAAAGAAGGATAAACCCAGGCTTGGGAGATAGCTCGAGTTCTAAGCACCTGCCTGGGAAGTTCAAGGTCTTGGGTTCGATCCCTGTTACCGCATGCCATGCTGGTCACACGCCATGCCGCCCTGTGCCATGCTGGCCACCAAAACCAAACACCATGGTGCACGCCCGTTATCTCAGCTCTGGGGAGACTGAGGCAGGAAGATCCCTACATCTGAGCTGTGTAGCAAGAACTTTTACCAAATAATAATACCAAACAAATAAATAAATAAATAAAGGTGGCCAGATAGCTCAGCAGATCAAAGCTTAGGAAGACACAGCGATCAGGCTGGATCCCTGGCGTGCTGGGCTGGCCCTGCCCCCGGGGTGCACGAAGATGGTGACTGAGACTGGATGCAGCACTTGGGAGGCTGAAAACAGGAAGACCATTACGAGTCAGTTCTGTGTAGTCAGACCCTGTACTAAATACAGAAAAATAAATAAATTAAAAGACTTCAATTTAAAAAGGACAAACTCAAGACCTTTCTAGCTAAATGGGTGCACCTTTGAGACCGTAGTCTTCAATGAAATTAATCAGACACACATGTTCAAATATTGCATTGTTTCTGTCACTGAGGGCACAAAGGCATATCAGATATTGAGAAAGAAAGAAAAATTCAGAATG
>PVKA01033517.1:12713-24407 GCA_004027165.1 Ctenomys sociabilis
GGGGGGGGCGGCTTCATCCCTGGGCCCGCCGTGCCAGCCCCGCCCCTGGGGCGTGCTGAGACAGCAACTGAGACTGGGCGTGGGCGTGGTGGTATGTGCCTGTAATCCCAGTTTTTGGGAGGCTGTAAATAGGAGAATCACTATGAGTCTGATCTAGTAGTGAGAGATCCTGAACACCCTGTAGACCCTAAAATACAGAAAAAAAAAATCCCTATAGGGGTCGGGGAGATGGCTTAGTAGAATAAGCACTTGCCTGGCAAGTGCAAGGGCCTGAGTTCAATTCCCGGTGCCACAAAAAAACAAAAACCAAAAATATCCCTATAATGAATGTGATCGTTAGGCATATCTCCCGGCAAGGACCAGGCTTCAATCCCCAGTACTGCATGATGCACCAGCCTTGGAACCCCAGACATCTGTGCCAGCCACAGAAACTGGGCGTGGTGGTGCAAGCCTGTAGTCCCAGTGCTGGGGAGGCTGAAACAGGAGGATCACTATGAGTCTGAACTGCGTATCGAGAACCTGGACCAAATAAATAAGAGGTTAAAGAAAAGAAGCAGCAGCACCAGACAATATAACAATTATCGTTGAATTCCTATCATTTTGTTTACTGAAATTCTGTATTGCCTTTAATGGTTTTTGTTTGTTTATTGGGTGGATTGGTTGTTGCTAGTTTTTACTATTTTTTATATTCTCTTTCAAAATTAAAAAAAAAAAAAGAGGCACTAGGAGAGCTGGGCATGCTGGTGCACTTCTGTAATCCCAG
The DNA here is from genome assembly GCA_004027165.1 of Ctenomys sociabilis. Taxonomy (NCBI): domain Eukaryota; kingdom Metazoa; phylum Chordata; class Mammalia; order Rodentia; family Ctenomyidae; genus Ctenomys; species Ctenomys sociabilis. The sequence continues at coordinate 13,477 of PVKA01033517.1, forward strand.
CACTTTGGAATTTGAGGCAGGAGGACTGCCACAAATTCAAGGCCAGCCTTGGAACTACACAGCAAGACCCTCTCTTCGAAAGACAGACAGACAGACAGACAGACAGACAGACAGACAGACAGACAATGTGAGGCTGGGGATGTGGCTTAATGTAAAACAATTGCTTAGTGTTTGAGGTCCTGTTTCCATCCCCTTTGGAGACACATAGCAAAAGGAAAGGAGAGATAGCTTAGTGGTGGAGCGCTTGCCTAGCATGCCGGAGGCCCTGAGTTCAATCCCCAGGGCTAAAAAGGGAAAACAAAAACAAACAAAAAACAAAGGTAAAGGGACAGGTGTGGTGCCCTCTGCTGTGGTACCAGCATTTGGAGGAGGCGGGTCACAAATTTGAATTTGTGCACCCAAGCTGGGCCATTTACCAACGTAGCAAAACCCTATCTCAAAACTTTGGGCAGGGCCAAGGAGATGGCTCAGCAGAATAAGTGCTTCCCTGGCAAGCACAAGGGCCTGAGTTCAATCCCCGGTTCTGCCAAAAAAACAAAACAAAACAAAAAAAAAAAAAGGTAGAGGATACAAATCCGGCAGAAACAGACGAGAAATAAGGAAAACCAACCTTCACCTCATCTCTTGGTTGCCCTTCACTAAGGCCAGCAGAGGGCGGGCTGGACTTGAGAATCCTTTGGGGAGTGGGGCTGAGGCGGAGAGAGAGAGCGTTGTGTGACGCGGGAAGAGGAGCTGGCTGGGGTGGCTGCAGGGGTGGGGATGCTTCTTGAGCCTGCAGAAACCTGGGCGCACGCCCCGGCGACAAAAAAAAGCCAAAGGAGGAGTCTGGTATCTTGTGCTGGTGGTTCTGAAAAAATGTTAATTGAGGTTTTCTTCATGATTGGCTGCTATAATTTAATTTTATTTATTTTCTGTATTTAGGACAGGGTCTACAGGGTCTTCAGGGTCTCACTACATAGATCCGACTCGTAGTGATTCTCCTGTGTTCAGTCTCCCAAGCACTGGGATTACAGGCAGGTACCACCGCGCCCGGTCGCAAATCGCCCTCTCAGCACGCCCCTGGGACCGGGGCAGCGCACGCACGGCACACCAAACACTGAATCCCAGACGCTGCACTCTGCCTAAAAAGGCGCTTTAGTCCGCTGAGCTATCAGGCCGGCCCTTGCTGTAATTTCATGATAGGTGTATTAGTACACCTGTGTTAGTGGAGCTGGGCCTGTGGCACACCTCTGTAATCCCAGTGTTATGCTTTGGGGTCTAGATATCCCCTCAGAGCATCATGCAGTTTTAGATGGGGCTTTTTCAGAGGCAGCTGAATCTAGAGTTTGTGATTGGTTCTCATTGCAATGCTGAGATTAAGGGTGGGGTGATGGCTGATTACCTCCACTGACTGGATTGGCACTGCGGCAGCCCCAACAGTCTGGATAAGCTAACAAGGGCAGAAAGAAGCTCATGTTGAGGCCAGGAAGATGGCTCAGTACAATAAGCATTTGCCTGGAAAGCACAAGGGCCTGAGTTCAATCCCCGGTTCCGTCAAAAGAAAAAAGAAAAAGAAGAAGAACCCAACATGGGCTACAAGTTAGACCTTACCCCAAAAAGTTAAATTAAAAAAAAAAAAAAGAAGGCCAGGGAGATGGCTCAATGGAATAAGTGCTTCCCTGGCAAGCCCAAGGGCTTGAGTTCAAACCCCAGTTCCGAAAAAAAAAAAAAAAAAAAAACCTTTATTAGTAGGAAGGACAAAAAATTAGTATCTAACAAAAAAAAAGTAAAGGTCATGGAATAATTTTAATTTCCCTCAACCTCCTTAAACCACTTAATTTTTAAGTACAGACAGAGGCAGTCATACTTCTACCTAATGTGGTTCAACTATCCTGCAGACAACACACCCATGCCAATTCTTCGCTAAAGGAGGTCACAAAGTCCTGGGTGAGGTTCAGCTTCTTTTTTTTTTTTTTTTTTGTCTTTTTTGAGACAGAGTCTCACTATGCAGTTCAGGATGGCCTTAAGCTCACTTTGTAGCTCAGGCTGGTCTTGAACTCACAACACTCCTCCTGCCTCAGCCTCCTGAATGCTGAGATTACAAGCATGCACCACCACGCCCGGCTAAGGTTCAGCTTATTTATCCCAGTACAAGGGACTGAACCCAGAGCTGGTAGGATGGCTGATGTTATGTACCAACCTGAGTGGCCATGGGGGTGCCAGGTATTTGGGCAAATATTGCTTTAGGTATATCTGTGAAGGTGTTGTGAATGAGATGCACTGGTTTTTTTATTTTTGTTTCCTTTTTTCCTTACTGGGTTTCAACCCAGGACTGTCACACAAAGATAAATCCTCAGCCTTAATTTTTCCTGTTTTTTTTTTTTTTTTTTTTTTTTTTTTTTTTTTTTTTTTTTTTTTTTTTTTTTTTTTTAGGGTTTTTCTAAGTGGCCACATTGCCTGGATAGGCTCAAACTCATAACTTTCCTGCTTTAACCACCCTGAATATTGGGGTTACAGGTATGTGCCACCTGGCTTCATCTAGCACCTTTAACATATAAACCACGATTATTTAAAATTCCTTCTTGGGCTGGGAAGATAGCTCAGTAGAATAAGCACTTGCCTGGCAAGTGCAGGGTCCTGAGTTCAACCCCCAGTACCACAAAACAAGTAAATAAATAAAAGTCCTTGCCTAATACTTTCAACCACTGTATCATTTCTGTTTTGTTTTGAGATAGTCTTACTGTGTAGCGCAAACTTGCCTTGAGTTCACTATATAGTCCAGGCAAGCCTTGAACATAGTAATCTTCTTGCCTCAGCCTCCCAAGTACTGGGATTAAAGGCCTGTGCCAGCATGCTTGGCTTTTTTTTTTTTTTTTTTTGACTCTGGCTTGTACATTGCTTTTTTTGTTTGTTTGTTTGTTTAGTTTGTTAAGGGAATGCTCTAGGCTCAGGGTCTGTATTTTATTTTCAGTACCTGGGATTGAACTCAGGACCTTGCACTTGCCAGGCAAGCGATTATTCTACTGAGCTATCTCCCCAGCCCCCTGTACATTGCTTTGTATCGTTTGTTATGTTGGTTTGTTTTGTTTTTGTATTTTGAGACAGTGCCTTGTGGTAGTCCAGGCTGGTCTTGAACCTTCTTTGTACCGTAGTCTGGCCTTGAGCTCTCAATCCTCCTGCCTCAGCCTCCCAAGTGTTGGGATTACAAGCATGTGGCACCATGCCCAGCTGCTTTGTATTTGATGGTGAATTTTTGAGCTTTTATTTCTTACTGTTTTTTTTTTTTTTTTTTTTTTTTTTTTTTTTTTTTTTTTTTTTTTTTTTTTTTTTTGCGGAACCAGGGATTGAATTCAGGCCCTTGTGCTGGCCAGGGAAGCGCTTATTCCACTGAGCCATCTCCCTGGCCCCAAGTGCTGTATAATTTTTGGCTAAATGCCTGACACTGTATGCAGGACATTAAGAGATCTAATTAAATGGCACTTGTTCCAGGAAATGGCCATGTACAAAGTATAGAAACTTACATTAATCTGGTCGGAGGTTGAGCTGGATTTGCATTTTGTTGTTGCTATGCCTACCTTGGCCGCATCACTGACTTCAGACCCTTTCAGCAGCATCGGAAGCTTAGTGCAGCGCTAGGGGGCTGAGGGGCGGCTCTTGGTGCCTCTGCTCATGCATCAGCTTCTGGTTTCTTCATTTCACTACTGGTGCTTGCTCTAGGTGCTTGCTAGCCTGGTTGTCCTGGTCCGTCCTGTCTCTTAGAGAAACTGTATCACTGGGCATTGGGGGTGGGGCTTTCCCAGAGATCAGGATCCTCCTCCTCAGGGCAACAAAACTGCCTCAGCTGGGTCTGATGGCACAGGCCTGTCATCCCAGCACTCTGGGAGGCTGAGGCAGGAAAGTCACAAGTTCAGCCCTAGTCTTAGCAATTGAGTGATTTAGCCAGCTCCTGTCTCAAAACAAAAATTTAAAAAGTGCTGGGGGTGTAGCTCAGTGGAAAGGCCTTGGGTTCAGTCCCTGGTGTGACAAAAACAACTCTGCCTTCTATCTTTTTTTTTTTTTTTTTTTTTGTCTTTTTGAGACAGGGTCTCACTGTGCAGTTCAGGCTGGCCTTAAGCTCACTTTGTAGCTCAGGCTGGTCTCCTGCCTCAGCCTCCCGAGTGCTGGGATTACAGGCATGCGCCACCACGCCCGGCCTCTGCCTTCTATCTTGGGCACATCCTGTGTGGGGAAATTTTCTATCCCTTCCCATGGGATCCTGGGTCTGAGACGGTTTTCTGCCCTCCTTCTTCCCTCAGCTGCCCTTGCCCAGCAGCTTGGGGCTTCCACTTTGGGTGGCCGAGGGCCCTGCTGAGGTAGCAGCTGCAGCTGTGGAGAAAACTTTGCCCTTGTGCCCCACTATCCTCTACTTCCTGGGCTCCACTCCCTGGGTCTGCATGTTTATGCCATAGTCCTGTGCTACAAACTTACCTAATTCCCTTAAATGCTTGCTGTACAGACCCTATTGTATTTATCTTATAGTTGCTTGCTTGTTTTGAGACTGGGCCTCCCTATGTTGTCCTGGCCAGTCTTGACTCCCTGGGCTCAAGCCTATCTCCCACCCTAGCCTTCTGAGCAGCAGGGACTATAGGCTCACACCACCATGCCTGACTGATTACAGATTTGCTTTGATCTATTTTGTTTCAATTTTTGAGACAGGGTTTCCCTACACAGTTCAGGCTGGCCTTGAACTCATGGTATAACTCAAGCTGGCCTCTAACTCTCTTCATTACTCGTGGCCCAGCCTCTCAAGTGCTGGGATTATGGGTGTGTGCCACCATGTCTGACTTTGACTTATATATTTGAAGATCATTTAACTTCTCTTCATCATTTTTTATTAATTTTTAAAATATTTTACAAGGGGCCAGAGAGATTAGCTCAGTAGAATATGTGCTTGCCTGGTAAGCACAAGGGCCTGAGTTCAATCCCTGGTTCTGCAAAAACAAAAAAGAAAAAAATTACAGTACTGAAGATTGAACTCAGGAGCACTCTACTTTTTTTGAGACAGGGTTTATAGACTTGTGCCACCACGCCCTGCTCATTTAATTTTTGTTTATAGCCTGGAGATGTAATTCAGCAGTACGGTGCCTGCTTGGCAAGCACAAAGTCCTGAGTTCAATTTCTGGTACAAAAAAAATTTTTTTTCTGTTTCTGCACCTGTCGGATGGGCTAATAACACCCACCTCACAGAGCTTACAAAAGGTGAGGAATACGAAGGGTTTTTCAATGTTTGGCAGGCTGTGCAGAGAGTGCGTTGGAGGCCTGGAACGGGAAAAAGGAGGGCAGATTATGGACGCCGAGCAAAACGCGGAGTATACGCAGGGCAGCAGGGGACCGGTACCTGAATCCTGGACACCGGTTTCACTTCCCTGCAGAACGCAAGGGACGGTGGCGGTTGTAAGGAAGGTGTGGGCTCCACCCGGCCGGCCTTTTCTTGTTACAGTTTTAAGATATTACCACCAGGGGGCGTCAAGAAACCCAAAGAGACATGGGCTTCTGAAGACGGTCCTGGGAAGCAATTGCAGGGGCCTCCGCTTGGCCATTAGATGGCTCTGGCTCAGGCTGGGACCCATGGGCTCCAAGCTCCCACTTCTTAGGTGTTGACTAGAAGACAGGGAAGACTGGAAAGAATCCTGGGCCGGTGGCTGAACAGTTCTGGTCCCTCCCCCACAGATTCCTGACTGGGACAAATGACCTCACTTTCTGAGTCCCTGATATTTTTATTTTTATTTTTTATTTTTGCTTTTGTTTTATTTCATTTTTTAAATTTTTAAACAGAAAGCCAGGCGTGGTGGCGCAGGCCTGTAACCCCAGCACTGGGGAGGTTGAGGCAGGAGGATTGTTGTGAGTTCGAGACCAGCCTGAGCTACAAAGCGAGCTTAAGGCCAGCCTGAACTGCATAGTGAGACCCTGTCTCAAAAAGACGAAAAATAAATAAATAAATAAATAAATAAATAAATAAATAAATTTTTAAACAGAGCTGGAATTCTCCTGACTTCATGCCTGCTCCTCCCGCTGGAGGGAAAGTGATTTCGAATTCATCTGATAAATCAGGTTTCTTCGTGGCATCCACTCCATCGTTCAGCAGCCGAGCATGATGTCATAAGCCCATCAGATTTCCGGTAGGGGAAAACACTTGTCCGTGCCTTCACGGTTCTGTCCTGCTGGCGTCGTCTGTTTCACACATTTGGCAGGGTTGTCGCTGGAGAAAGGAAATATTATAAATCCTCCTGGGCCACATGGCTGGCCCCAGCCCCCAGTTTTTTTTCCAGGCCTTCAGGACAATACTCGGCCCCCAGGCCAGCCGCGGGGCCCCGGGCTACAGGCCCCTGATATTTTTAACAAGAGAGCTAACAATCCGTGGTCTAAGCCCCTCCTGTTAGTGAGAGGGGCCATGTGATAAAGGCACAGGACTGGGTGCCTGACCTGAGTTTAACGCTCACTCCAGTCCCAAGCTAGATAAAATGATCCAACTCCTCAGAGCTGCAGTTTCAGTCACGGTTAAAGGGGAATTCCAGCACATCCTTTGCATGGCTGCAACGTCTTTATTTTGTATTTATTTATTTTGCAAATTTTATTTTATCTTGAGCCCAGGGCCTTTGGAATGAACTACAACCCCTAGCCTCTTTGTACATATTTTAAAATTTTGAGATAGGGTCTTACTAAATCACTAAATTGACAAGGCTGGGTACAGATTTACAACCTCCTGCCTCAGCCTCCCAAATGCTAGAATTGCAGTCATGTATTATCACACCTGGTTGGAAAGTTAAGTGAGATATTGTCTTCATGTACTTAGCAGAAATGCTGGTGCATAATAATCACTCAATGTATGCTTTTCATATGAATTTGATCTGCATTCATTAAGTTAATGAATTTTGGTTCTGTTAATTATAATTTAAACTTTTAGTGCTTTGTTTTTTTGGCAGAACCAGGGATTGAACTCAGGCTCTTGTACTTGCCAGGGAAGTGCTTATTCCACTGAGCCATCTGCCTGGCCTACTTTTAGTGCTTTTGAGATTTTTTTGTGTGTGTGTGTGTGGAACCGGGGATTGAACTCAGACCCTTGTACTTGCCAGGGAAGCACTTACTCCACTGAGCTATTTCCCATTTCCCTGGCACCTGAAGATTCCTTTCATTTTGAGCTGGGAGCATAGTTTCAGTGACACAGTGTCAGCCTAGCAAGTGCAATGCCCTGTGTTTAGTCCCTGGAAGCAAAAAAGAAGATTCTTTTTCTTTTTCTTCTCTCTTTTTTTAGCCCAGATTGGCCTTGAACTCACTATGTAGCCCAAGTTGGCCTCAAATTGGTGGCGATTCCTCTTGAGTGCTGGGATGACAGGTGTGTATCACCACACCCTGCCAATTTTTCTGAGCCTTTACTTGTGCAGTGGCATTGGGTGTTCTACAGGAACCTTCCTGTCCTTGATATTCCAGGCTGTTTCTTCTCTTCTCTCCCTTGTCTTTTTGATTTGTCCATTCCTATAACAATTATTTATTGTGTACCCACTGTATTTCAGGCATAGGAAACAAAAGAAACCCATATCCAAACAGGTGTACACCCCTGGGAGCCAGTCTATTGGAAGGGGTTTTGTTCCAGAACCTTCTTTGTCCTCTCCTCCAGCAATCAATCTTTGCAGGTTATTTTGTGTTTGGAAAAAAGAAAGAGTTGTGTGTGGGGGGGGGGTTGTGCCAAGAGTTTATTTCCGTGCCTCTCTGTGTGGCTGAGCACACAAGCAGGAATACACACACACATTTATATATAACATTTGCAGCAGCGTTGTCATGGAAACCAGTTTTTGGCTGGGCATGAGCGATTCCTGAGAGTGGAGGGGCTTTTATGGAGCACCCCCTGCGTGGACTTTCGTGTGGCCTGAAACCCTGCAGAGACAGTTGCCCCAAGAGCCTTTGTCGGGCCCTTTTGATTATCTCTGAGTATTTTTTTTCTCATTGATCTTGTCAGAAATGAGAGGATTTGAACTGAATGTCAAGTTCAGTCCCGGGCAGTCCGGGTCCTCTGGGACGCCTGCCAACATAGTGGCACGCATAGGTTCGTGTGGGCTTTTTGTCTTTGGAAACTCTTGATTTGAGGATGTCGAGGGGTTTGGAGAAGTCTTGGATTTTAAAAAAAAAAAGGCTGCCTTATTTTCAGACACGACAGCGGCAGCAGCCACTTTTGAATCTGGTAGGCAGTGCCGAGCCGCGAAGCCGCGGAGCGCCAGGCAGAGGCGCAGGAGGAGCCCCCAGCCCGGGGCCTCTGTCCCCGGCCGGCTGCACGGCCCGTGTTGTCTCCCGCAGCCTTCAGGCCCACGCTGCGAGCGGAGGGGCTGTTCTTGGCGGCGGCGGGAGGCTGCGATCGGAGGGAAGCCCAGGTGCCACGCTGCGCAGCGCCCAGGCTGGGCCGATCCCAGACCCGAGGCCACTTTCTGCGGCTCCTAACTGCAGGCCGCAGTCTGGGGAACTTAGAAGGAAAGGAAATTTGCTCCCTAAGCCTAGGAGGCTAGGGACTCGGAGAGAGCGAGCCGTGCAGCCGGCCGGGGACAGAGGCCCGGGCTGGGGGCTCCTCCGCACCTCTCCTCTCCTTACCAGGTCACTAAGGTCAGCACAGGCACCTCGCTCTCATGCCCTGAGTACCTTCCCAACACTCCACCTCCAAATACCACTTAGAAATGTCTGCAGCAATACGTTTCCAGCTAGGGAACTTTCGGGGAACACACTCAAGCCAGCACCTGCAGCACTGTCGCACAGGGGCCACTCCCTGCTGTCCAGGCTGCCACCCCCACACCAGGCCCCAGGTAGAGTGAGGGTCCTTATGGTGGGCAGTCCAGGGATTCTCATCCTCAGAGCCAATCCGGAGGTACTGTGGCAGATCTGGGCAAGGCAGGCAAGAGGGTGACTCCAACCGAAGAGACTTGCTTACAGAAGAGCAGGGTCCTGGGCAGGGGTCATGGCTGAGGGGTGCTGTGCCTGGCTAACATAGGCCCTGGGTTTGATCCCTAGTTTGTTCTTTCTTTTTCTTTTCTTTTCTTTCTTTCTTTTTTTTTTTTTTTTTTTTGGCAGAACCAGGGATTGAACTCAGGCCCTTGCGCTTGCCAGCGAAGCACTAATTCCACTGAGCCATCTCCCCACCCCCTTCCCTTTCTTTTTTTTTTTTTTTTCTGTATTAGGACAAGATCTACAGTGTCTCTCTGCTAGATCAGACTTGTAGTGATCCTCCTGTTTTTAGCCTCTCAAGAGCTGGGATTACAGGCACACACCACCATGTCCAGTCTCAATCGCTCTCAGCACACCGGGTATCAAACCTGGGCTGCTGCATTTTGGCAAAGCAGGCACTTTAGTATGCTGAGGTATCAGGCCAGCCCTCACTCTATAACTCTGGTTGGCCCTAAACTCACTATGTAGCTCAGCCTGACTTTGAATTTGCAGTGATCCTCCTGCCTCAGCCTCCTAAATGCTGGGATTACAGGCTTTGTGTCACCATGCCTGCTTTATTTTTTCTGATAATTTTTACTAAGTCACTAGGCTAGGATGGAATTCAGGATCCTCCTGCCCCAGCCTTGCAGAGTACTGGGATTATAGGTATGTGCCACCACTCCTGGCTCAGGAGGGAGCAAGTACATTTATCTAGAGGAGGAAGAGGGGGGACAGAGGAAAGCTTGCTCCACAAGATGATGACACCTGAGCTGGGTTTTGAGGGATAAATAGGAGGTTTTAGGCCATCCGGGAGAAGACACTCCAGGAGGAAATGAACAGCGGGGGGGAAGCCATGGAAGCAGGAAAGTACATGGCTGTTCAGGGTTCATGTTAGTGCTGGGGTGGCAGGAACTGGGGTGCTAAGATTAGCAAGAGCTGCTGTGATAGGGCTGCGGGTATCCAGCCGAGGAAACTTGTCTCTACCCGTGACCACCTGGCCTGCATGAAGGTGAGCATCAAGTGTCTTCAACCTCTGTATTCCAGGGGAAGACGAGAGCAGGGAAAGATGTGGAACGAGTGCCAAATTTGAACTTTATCCTCCTCCTCCTCTTCTTCCTCCTCCTCTTTCTCCTTCCTGTATTTGGTACAAGGTCTCACTATGCAGCTTAGTGATCCTCCTGCCTCAGCCTCCCCTGCACTGGGATTACAGGCCTGTGTCACTACGCCCAGACTTGGTAGCTGGCTCAGCGCACAAGGGCAGGACCAGCATGCCATGTGGTCGTGGGCATCAAACCCTGGTCCCTGAGCTTGCCTAAGTAGGCACTTAGTCCTCTGAGCTATCTCGCTGGCCCTAAAACTTAAGACAACAACAACATTTTATTGATATCAGGAATACTGCAAAAATATGGATCAGGACCTCATGCTTGCCAGGCAAATATTTTATTTACTTTTATATTTATTTATTTATTTATTTATTTATTTATTTTTTGGTGGAACCAAGGATTGAATTCAGATCCTTGCACTTTCCAGGCAAGCGCTTATTCTGCTAAGCCATCTCCCCAGCTCCTACTTTTATTTTTTTCAGGCAAATATTTTACAGTGGGCTGGGAATGTAGCTCAGTTTTAAGGCTCTGGATTCAATCCCCACTCCTAAAAAAAAAAGAAAAAAAAGAGTTAAAAGCTAGAAAGACCTTTTTTTTTTTTTTTTTATGAAACTGGGGATTGAACTCAGGTCCTTGGGAGTTCCACTGAGAAGCACTTCTTCCACTGAGCCATTTCCCCAGCCCCCACAAAGAATTTCTACAACTCAATAAGAACAAAGTATCTATTTAAAAAGCAGGTAAGAGCTACTGGCATAGCTCAGTGGTAGAGAACTTGCCTAGCACGCAAGGTCTTGGGTTGAATTACAGCACTGCATAAATAAATAAATAAATAGGCAAAAGTGAAGAAAAATCGCACAGGTCTATAAATCCTAGAACTTAAGGCTGAGGTAGGAGGATTGCTATGCA
>PVKA01033518.1:0-24311 GCA_004027165.1 Ctenomys sociabilis
GAATTTGCTGGTCTATGCAAAAATATCAACTACAGAAAATGGTTTGTAAAATATACTCTTGTTTTTGAGATTATAGATAGTTGTATCTTTGAAAATATAACTTCAGATTACTTTAACAAAATTAATTATATATCTATTTTGTTTCTTAATGCAATTATAGAAGGATTTCCTAATTTTAGAGCATAATAATATTCTAATTTATAACTAAGATTTTTATCAAATCATCTTCAGTGGATAATATAATTATTTTTCTCTGAAGTTGAAAGTATTAACATTTCTGTATCACTTCTGAGATTGCATTTAATCCTTAGTGTATAGATGAGAATTTATATTTATAGGAAAACAACTTAAATTGTGAAACAACTAATGGAAATCCTGAAAAATATCAAATATTGCCACATGAGTGTTTTTCGGCCAGACACAGTGGCGCTCATCTCTGAGCCTGGCTCTTTGGAAGCCCTGGGAGGATTACAACTGCAACAGCCAGCACAATTTAGTCAGACGGTGTCCAAATAAAAACTAAATTAAAGAGTGTGCTTGCTTCACATGTCTAAGCCACTGGGCTCAATCACCTTTACAAAAGAAAGTGACTTTTGGTTTGAATTGAATTATTATTTAGTTATAAAAAAAGGTGTATAATGACTTTATATATTTCCATAATTTTAGTTTGACCAAGTAATACATGACTAGATACCTCCGAGTACTCACATACAAAGCGATACTTATACCAAAGGGCAGGTGAAGGCATCTCCGAGTGAAGGCACTTGAGAATTAGTCTTTCTACTGCTGTCCCGTTTTCCCAAGAACACTGAGTGTTAACAGTGAAACACTCTAAGATGTAACCTAAGGGCCGGGGAGATAGCTCAGTTGGATAAGCACTTCCCTGGCAAGTGCAAGGGCCTAAGTTCAATCCCCCGCTCTGAAAAAAAAAAAAAAAAAAAAGATGTAACCTAGAGCATATATTAGAAATTCACATAACTGACATGTTAAAGATGTATTTAGAGAAATTTCTAGAAAATAATAACAGGATAAAATTATTAAAATTTTTATATTTTATCATTGCAAAAACAATATCCAACACCCAAAATGTAGCAGAGATGAGGCTTATTTTCTGTCCTGGTCTCAATCTGCAGTTGTTTGTTGTGAATGCAAGGCACAGAAATGCTACTCAAGCCACCATAGCCAGGCAGTGGAAAGAAAGGGAGGCACTGGGAGAGGTGACACGCCCTTCCAGGATGTGTCTCTGTGAACCACATCCTCAGATCCAGTTTCATCATGCACCAGCACTTTTGGGTGTGAATCAACCATTGCACAGTACACTGTGGGCATGACTCCCTCGCCTTCCAGCAGCTCCGCCGTTGAACAGGCGACCTCAGGGTGCAGTGCAGGTCTAACGCATAACTCTGCACCAGTGACCCTGATGAAGACTCCTGTCCATTTCTTTATAACAAAGGCATTTAGCTGACCTCTAAGCTTCACCAAAGTATTGTTTCAGCATTGATGAAAGGTATAAGTCAAGAATCTCCTTGATCCAAAGCAATCTTATAGCTATCAGTCCCTATGAAAGGGCAATAAGTCAAGCTATCCCAGCTTACAACGGCACATGGTAAATATTTTTATCCCAATAATAAAAAGTAATTGTGGATAGAATGTAATGAAAGTAACTCTGAAGCTCAACAGGAGAAACATAAAAATGCATAGCTCTGTGTCCATTATCCACGTGGGATGCACTGCTTGGGTGAACCCCACACGGGTGCTGGCTGAGTTCTCAGGCCTCTTTGGGGGACTCTGCTCAATGCTTGAAGCTCTCCTCAGCACAGAATCTTGGGCTGTCCAATTTTCTGGCTCTCCACCACCCATTTGGGGTCACTCACATCACCATGCGCTGTCTTCCCAGAAGCAACCTGTATGGATTCTCAAGCCTTTCAGAAGTACTGGTAGAAAGGAAACAAAACCCACTTGAATGACACCAAGGTCTGCTGCAACTTTGAGCAATCTCTAGCTCCTCTATGACATAGCTGAATTTTGGGAAATATTTCCATCTGTGGCATTGTATGGAAAAAAGATAGTCTTTTGAAAAATGTATAGAGTAATGATAGAAAAAACATAAAACATTTTATCAATGTCATCTGAAGTTAGAAAACATCACTCTGACTCTTGTCTTTTAAAGTACCTTTTTTTTTTTTTTTTTTGGCAGAACCGGGAACTGAACTCAGATCCTTGCACTTTCCAGGGAAGCACTTATTCTACTGAGCCATCTCCCCAACCCCTAAAGTATCTTTTAACAATAGTAACAAAGGAAACATTCTTTATTTTAGAAGTTAGGTAAATGTCAAAGTAACTAAATTCCAAACGTCATACTTTGCCCTATTGATCTAGTGGCTGCTTTAGTTCATAGGCCAAAAGATCCCTGCCTAACCAGAATATTGTCTAAGAAAAACTGTACATGAAAGTTTTGATTTGATATCTCAAATATATAATATCTCTATGGACTGAATTCATACTCTTGAAATTCATTTGAAATTCACCCTCAAAGACATGATATTTACATATCTTTGGGGATGGGCCATCTAGGAGATGACTGGTTATCAAAATAGGGCCCTCTTCATAGGATTAATGACTTAATATAAAAAGAAAGAGATTAGAGATATTAAAATTCCCTCCCCCTTCTCTTTTTCCTACCTCTCCCTCTTTTTTTTTTTTTTTTTTTTTTTTTTTTTTTTTTTTTTTTTTTTTTTTTTAGTGTATTTGGTATAACTTCTCACTATGCAGCTTTGACTGATAGTGATCCTTCTGTTTTCAGCCTCCCCAGTGCTGGTATTACAGGAGCACACCACCATGCCTGCACCATGCCTGGTCTCTGTGTCTGTCGCAGTGTTCCCAGTGGTGGGGCAGTTGTGGCATGTGATGCTAGGGATTGAACCTTGGCCCCAGTGCTTGCCTAACTAGGTGCTTAGTCCACTGAGGTATCTTACTGGCCCTTCCCTCTCTTCTTCTTCTTTTTCTTCCTTTCTTCTCCTCTCCTTCTACCTCCCCAGCCTCAGTGAGACCAAGACAATACTGTGGAAGCACAACCAAAAGAAGACTCCCAAATATGCCACTACAATGATATCAGACTTGCAGTTTCCAAAACTGTGATCATTGTTCAGTGAGGAATCTCTATTGCTTAGGCTTTTCGTAGTAAGGTGATTTGTAATTCTAGCCTGAGTGGCAAAAAATATGAAGAAAATGAGCATAATTTCATCACTGTTCATTTCGAGTGATCCTTCCCTTTGGGTAGCAAAGATATTCTAATTATAATTTTATGAACTTAAAATTATTTTATGTGATGTAAGTGAAGGTGAATCACAGCTTATTTTATATGGAAGGATTATAATTTTATGGTGTGTGTGATTTCAAGGAAAGGGTACATAGTTGCGATTTAGTAGTTATATGGAGAAGACTTTATACGGAAGTATAAATATATAGGCTGTGATGAGCCACTGCATATTCTCAGATGAATAATGATTGATGTATGTCTTTAAAAATGCATCCATACATAGACAATCTGTACAATATTACTTGAACTCATTATTTTCTTAACTATTCATGCTTTACTTTGTCTTTGACCCCTGTTGGACATAACCAGAAAATCAGAGAACATCACCAGAGGATTACGACTGTGTTGTCCTACAGATGAGAAGAGATGGAGAGTGTGGTCTTTGTAAATTTCATACTATTTTTTTTCTGGAAAATGTGTTACCTTTCGTGGTGGAAATATACTTTGTTGACACTAAATATACTTTGTTGACCCTTTCAACTATTTCAATACACTGGAGCTCCAGTGGCGCAATCAGTTAGCGCGCGGTACTTACTTATACTATTTCAATACACCACCAATGAGACTGGTTCCAAGGCTTGCTTTTCTCTCCAACTGTATTTTTTCTTTTCAGGATGGTTTATAGATTTGTTGTTTTAGAAAGCCTGATAATATCACCTGGCAAGTGAACTGAGTTAAACAAGCCTTTCACCTGAAGCTTATAGACGTTAGCCTCTTTTCTCTTGCAGCATGTGTAAGAAACTGAAATGCCCTATTTTGTTCTTGTTTAGTAACTCTTGATGTTATGAATTTCCCTCAAGAGTCTAAAGTAAATGAGGAGATTGCTTCTCTTTTTTGCCCAATTCCCTGTGATTTGCCAGGAGCATGCTCATCTAAGTAGGGAGATACAAGGAGAGATATTGATGTACCCTGTGAATAAGTCTCAGTTCTTTTTTTTTTTTTTTTTTTTTTTTGGTGCAACCAAGGATTTAGTGCAGGTCCTTGTGCTTGCCAGGAAAGCACTTATTCTACTGAGGCATCTCCCCTGCCTATAAGTCTCAGTTCTTCCCCAACACCCTAGTTTCTGCAGACTTCAGGGAGACAGAACACTTTTGGGAATGTGGAGATGCTTCAACTCTCTCCTCAATCAACAGTGGAATTCTACTCAGATGTTCACACTGGTTGGCTTCCATTAGAGATCATAGCAAATGAAGAAAAAATCTAACAAAACTTTAGTGATCTTCTTTAAGACTACACACGTAAGAGGTGATGACTCTCAAACTATTTGACAACCAGAGTCCAGATATTCATGAAGCACATTTCATGTTCCTGTAAAGGTTGTTTCTAGTGACCAAAATTCTCATGAGTTGCTTAACTACCTACAAGCCTTGACATTTTTTGTTCTGTTTTTCATTGCAGCAGTTTGCACCATTACCTCAATTATCTGACTGATCCAAAAAAAATTTCAGTTTTCACTGTGTGCAGCTGTTTTTCAATTTTGACCACTGAAGTTGTGCATTCTAGGCCCTATATATTATCACTAAACATCTGAAATCACTTATTTTTATTTAGAATTATTTTCCAATTTGGATTTTGTTGTTATTTAGTTGTTGTAGGAAATTCTTTTTTATTATTTTTGATTCTGTTTTGGTAATTTTTACCTTTCTAGGAAACTGTCCATTTTTTCCGTGTCTTCTATTGTGTGAAAGTAAAGATTCTCAGAGTAGCTATTGATAATCTTCTGAATTTCCACTGGGTCTGTGATAATTACACCCTTTTCATTCCTTATTGATTGCATTTGAATTTTTTTTCTTTTTGATGCAGTTAGCTAAGGGTTTATCAATTTTATATAATTTTTCAAAGAAACAGCTTTTTGATTTGTTAATTCTTTGAACTGTTTCCTTTGACTCAATTGAATTAATTTCTTCTCTAATCTTTACAATTTCTTCCCATCTTTGGCCTCTGGGTTAAGTTTTCTCTTTCCTTTCTACATGTTGGAGGTGCAGTATTAGGGTGTTTATTTGTTCCCATTATGTTTTCCTAATGTATGAGTGCACAGATATGAATTTCCCTCTGAGAACTGCTTTCATCGCATCCCATGAATTCCAATAAGTTGTGGTTGAATTTTCATTAACTGTAGATATTGTCAAATTTCTTGTTTAATTTCAAATGAAATAAAGAAGGCCACTATACACTGGTTAGGGGAAAAATTCAAGAGAAAGAGGTGACCCTCATAAATATCTGTGCACTAAACATGGGAGTACCTAACTATATAAGACAAATCTTAATGGACATAAAAAATCTAATAACCAATACCACACTCTTGTGAACCATTGGCTGCTGAGTAGGGTTTTGTTTAATTTCCATGTATTTAGGGTTTTTTTTGTCATTTATTTCCAGTTTCACTGCACATTGGTCAGATAATATACATGGGATAATTTCTGCTTTCTTGCATATACTAAGTATGACCTATGGACCAGCATGTGGTCCATTTTAGAAAATGACCCATGGGCAGCTGAAAAAAATGTTTATTCAGCTGTGTTTGGGTGGAACACTCTCTATATATCCACTAAGTCCATTTGTTCCAAGCTCTGGTTCAGTTCTGCTACTTCTTTGCTAATATTTTGTTTGGTTGGCCTATCTTTTTGGGATAAGGGGGTGTTGAGCTCTCCATAAGAGTGTGGTATTGGTTATTAGATTTTTTTTTTTTTGTCTTTTTTTTGTCTTTTTGAGACAGGGTCTCACTATGCAGCTCAGGCTGGCCTTAAGCTCACTTTGTAGCTCAGGCTGGTCTCGAACTCACAACAATCCTCCTGCCTCAGCCTCCCGAGTGCTGGGATTACAGGCATGCGCCACCACGCCCAGCTGGTTATTAGATTTTTTATGTCCATTAAGATTTGTCTTATATAGTTAGGTACTCCCATGTTTAGTGCACAGATATTTATGAGGGTCACCTCTTTCTCTTGAATTTTTCCCCTAACCAGTGTATAGTGGCCTTCTTTATTTCATTTGATCAGTCTTGATTTGAAGTAGAGACTGTCTCAGAGCAGGATTACTACCCTTGTTTTTTCTGAGCTGCTGTTGCATGTAGTATGGTTTTCCATCTTTTGACTTTCAGCCTATAAATTTCTTCATGAGTTAAGTGTGTTTCATCTATGCAGCATATTGTTGGCTTTTGTTTCCTAATACACTGCACCAGTCTATTTCTGTTAATTGATAAACTGAGTCCATTTACACTGATGGTTATAATTGAGATGTGTTGACCTACGATCAACATGTTATTATTTACCTACTGTTGTATACTCCATTTTCTCCTGTGTTTAATTGTTTACCTTGTTTAGTGGGTTTCTTCTGTCCTCGTTTGTGGAGTTCTGATCATTTTGGTCCCTCTCTAGAACATCTTTCAGTGGTCTATGTAGGGTTGGCTTTGTTATTATGAAATACTTTAGTTGTGTTTTGCTATGGAAGTATTCTACTTCTCCATCAAACTTGAAAGAAAGTTTTGTAGGGCATTGTAGTCCTGGCTGGAATTTGTTTTCATAGAGGACTTGAAGTACTCTGCTCCATGCTCTTGTTGCCTTCATGGTTTGTGAACAGAAGTCAGCTGTAGTTCTGTTGGGTTTTCCTTTGAATGTGATTTGCTTCTTTTCTCTAGCAGCTTTAGTATCTTATTCCTGTGCTAAATTTCTGGGATCTTGAATGTTATATGTCTTGGTGTGTTTTTAATTGGGTTGAAGTCATTTGCATTCTCTAGGCTTCGGATACCTAGACGTCAGATTGTTTCCTCATATTTGGGAAGTTTTCTGCTATTACCTCTGCCCATATTCTTTTGATATCATTTGTATTAAGTCCTTGTTTCTCATTGATGCCTATTAGTTTCACATTGTTCATTTTTGCATTGTCTTGCAGGTGACGAATTATTTTATTTGGCGGAACTGGGGATTGAACTCAGGTCCCTGCACTTGCCAGGGAAGCACTTATTCTACTAAGCCATCCCCCTCAGCCCATGCCATAGGCAATTCTGAATTATGAAAATCCCTCTAATCTCATTTTCTGTTCTGAAAACAACCAATACTCATATTGATTCAAGTTTTTGAACTTTAACGTTTGAAACACATCATATTAGTTACTCTCTGTTTTGTATTTTTCACTTTCACATTGATAAACCTTTTTTTTTTTTGTAGAAGTGGGGATTGAACTCAGGCCTTTGTGCTTCCTGGAAACACTTATTCCACTGAGCCATTTCCCTGGCCTTGGAAAAATTTTATCTTACCACTATAAAATACATACTTTAAAATATGCTTTGACTTATCAAAGATATGTTTTCCCTTGGTTCATTCTATTAAAAATTATAATTTCTTGAGAATAATGCCTTCTTCATAACAAGAACAGATGTAGAATAAAATGAGCTTCCCCTTTTGTTGAAAATCTCAGTGAATTCAAAAATGGTTTAACAACATCCAGAAAACAGAGTGTCTGAATATTCTATAAGTTCAGTAATCAACATGAAATAGACTATATAATAAGCAAAACTAGTGAATTAAGAATAAGGAAAGTTTTTCAGTGATTTTTAGAAGGTTTTCTTTTCTTTTCTTTCTTTATTTTTTTGCTATTTCACGATGCCTTGAGGGCAGGTGTGGTGTGGCTTGTAGAGCACAGAATGGAGCCGCGGGCACCTGTGACTGACTGCATGGCCCAAAGCGACACCTTAAACAACTGAGCTACCAGCAGTCCCCCACTATGAATTTTTAATGGAAATTGTATTATATGATATTGGTGACTTCTACATAAAATGATCATATAAATTATACTTTCATGAAATTAAATCTGTATCTCAATGCTGTTGTTCATAAATATATCTTCCTGAAACACTACTGAATTTTAAAAGGCTCTCTTTTACACTTACTGTCCTAGGTAAGCTGTTATCTGATTAGAAGTTGCTATTGGATTTAGGAGATATGACTTTTGCTTACTCAGGATATATTGTATTTCAGCCATTTAATTTTCTCTATTGCTTGAAATTTGCCATGGTATATTATGTTTTGCATGAAGATAAAATCATTTGTGTAACTCTACATGAACTAAGCCTGCTCCACAAGTTCATGACAGCTTAAACCTATTTTCCCAGTGACTTAAATGTGCAATCACAATTTCTGGATTACTTAATTAATCTTATGCTATATTTTTGAAATAACCATCATAGAAAAAGGAAATATTTAAAACTTGATGGTTTATTTCAATGCCTAAAGAGAATGCAAAGTGTAGAATAGGAAAGCAAATTTTTCTTTTTGAATTCTAGACTGCCTGACTTTCAGGATTCAGTACTTGGAGTGTTTCCTTTACCTAGTTTCCTGAAATCATTTTATGTTACTTTTAATTATATTGGAACACAGTTTCTCAGCAAGTCACAAAAAACTAAAAGAAACAAAAAGGAGTCACAATAAAATCTTCATTCTAGCTGTCAATTGTCAAAGATTGAGTTCTCCATGCATATTGCTACTTGCACTCAATACACAGGTTGCCTGTATTATGTCACTTAGCTGTATGTCATCCCCCATAACTGTGTAGCTCTCTAGCAGTTACTGAAATATTCTGACAGCTACAAACTGAGTAGCATAATTTTTCCCACAATTTTATTGAAGAACATATAGCAATGAGACAGTTTCAAATCAAATTAGTAGGACAGTTTCAAAAATTAATGCATTGTATATTGTTTTCATAGTGGTTTATTTGTTGTACAAGATGCAGACATGATATTCCATTTACAAACACTATTAGAGCAGATCCCTCTATTCATTGAATTAAGAGAATGTAGCTGTATATCTATCTTAACTATTTTGGATACACAGAATGCAAAACGGTCTTTCAGTTGTATCACCTTTTTTATTTAGTTTTGTCATTTAAATATTATAGGTGTATGAATTCAGCAAAATATTCCAAAATAGTCTAGTAGTCCACAATTGTATTGGGTTTTCTGTATGTCTGGCAATGTTAGAAGTTATTGACTTGAGTCTTTTATAGCTCAGCCTAATAATTTGGCTTTACCTTTTATACTTCTTTTTTATAGTTTTCTGCTGGATGGTTAAGACCAAGCTGAAGTGAGACTTATGTAAGAAGAATTGTAGGTTTTGTGTCTGATTAAGGTCAGTCAAATCGCCTCAGGATTTATCCTGAGACCCTGTACCGCAGTTTGTAGATCCTTTGTCAGTGTCAGCCATGTGAATGAGTCATGGCCATTGCTTGACCAATTTTCTCTCTGAGAAAGCCTGAGAGAATATTTTCTCTACATGTAACTATCCTTAGGCATAAGGAGTAGCATAATTAGCAAACTGATATTTCTTTTCTTTTTCTTTCTTTTTTTTTTTTTTTGTATTTTAGAGAAAGATCTATAGGATGTTCAAGGTCTCACTACTAGATCAGACTTGTAGTGATCCACCTAAAAATACATATGTGCTAAAGAAGGATTTTCAGAATTTTAGATAATCTATCCAGATAATGACATATATACATATATGTATATTTTTTAGGGAGGGGTCTAGAGGATGTTCAGGTTCTCACTACTAGATCAGACTTCTAATGATCCTCCTGTTTATGGCCTCCCAAGAGCTCAGATTATAGGCTTGCACCACCACGCCCAGTCTCAGTTGCTGTTTCAGCATGTCCCAGGCATGGGACCAGCATGGTAGGCCTGGGGATTGAACTCCTGGCTCCTGCACCTGCTTGCAGGCACTGTAAACTGAGGAGTTACTTGACTGGCCCTTGATATTTTGAAATTACAGATTTTCACATTTTAATTCACAATTTATAATTTACATAGCATCCATTCTTTGTTACATTACTGTGGGCCCTATTTCTCCATGTTGTACTTTATTCTGGAAAATTGCATGGATTTAATATAAATGCAGCAGAATTGTGGGCACAGTTTATAGATGCTGATGCTTTTAAGCAGCTCATAGTACCCTGGCCCATGGACTCCCATGTCAGATCGTCCCTTGACTTAATTGCATTTAAAAAAACATGAAATGATGTGGTGTGTAAGATACTGTCAAGCAAGAGTAAACTGTAAAAACAAAATTGGTATTGCTATCTATAAAAAAGCAATACCATGGTATGTTTTGCATTTGAATACATTTGAACCAAAATTACCCTAAAGCCATGCTGTGTATTAACAGATAGTGATGTTCTGATGAAAAATTTTAAGTGAATCAGACTGAACTTGATTAACATATTAGAGAATATAATATCTATCTCCTTTTTTTTTCATTTTTTATCAATACATGCTTGAGTTACATCATAAATTCATCTTGGGGTTAGCCGGGCATGGTGGCGCATGCCTGTAATCCCAGCACTCGGGAGGCTGAGGCAGGAGGATTGTTGTGAGTTCGAGACCAGCCTGAGCTACAAAGTGAGCTTAAGGCCAGCCTGAACTGCATAGTGAGACCCTGTCTCAAAAAGACAAAAAAATAAAAATAAAAAATAAATTCATCTTGGGGAATTGGTACAAATACAGACCCCATCTTGATCTTCCACTTCCATCCCTGTCCTCTCCCCCTTTCCTTCTCCCATCCCCCAAAGCACAGCTCCCTACTTGCTCTCATTCAGCTTATAATTTTGCTTGCTAAATAATTTATACTTGGGATTTATCACAAGAGAGAGACAAGGAGATGTTTAACTTCATCTCATCTTTGAATACAGACAGAAAATTCATGTTAGATTTTGTACATTGATCAAAAGCATCTCATAAAGACAAGGAACTATCTTGACTTTTTGAACTTTCTTCTCCTAGGAAGACAAAGCAATTAATGTAATACATATAATCTAATCATTACTTAATCCCAGGACAAAAAGTCACCAATAGGGAAAGCATCTTCTTCATGTGTTAGCACTGAGGAAGGGTGAGAGTGCGATCTCCAAGAGGGAGAGTACATCATTGCAGCTGTGTTCTGCCTGGTTGGGGCCATAGACCTGCGGTTGCAGAAGCCTTCCTGTAGCAGCACACCAAGGTAGCCCATGGCTTCCTGCTCTAGTTTTATTTCCAGAGGCTTAACTGGTGTTCATCTGGAGCAAATGAAATTCTTCTATGACAATAATGCATTAATTTATTTATCTTATTTTGTGTACATATGTGCAGTTCATAATGTTCATATTGTGTGAAGTTGGTCCATACACAGAAAGATTTTAAGCTTTTCAAATTTTAGTTTTTATTTTAAAGGCCAGAGGAGAAGAATGGATAAAACATTAAAACTATACAGTATTTTGAAAATAAGGGAAATATTTGAAATTTTAATGCCATTTTAAAAATGTTCCTTCCCACCCCTCCAGCTCTTGATCTTTTTACCATTTTAGAAAGATCCATCTCCCCAGTGCCTACAAAATAGTGAAAAAAACCACCCTTTTCATGAAACAAGCCTTGCCAATGTTCAGCAGATGCAGAGAAATATTCCACATTTGCGGTACTTGGAAAAATGCTGTTTGAAATAACACTGATACTTATTTTACCCCCAGAAACAGTGGGCATCATTAAGAAATCAAATAATATCAAGTGTTTCTGAAATTGCAGTGGAAAAAGGAAATTTTCACAGGGCAGCCACTATGGAACTCAGAATGGAGACTGCTCAGAAATTAAAGCTAGGTGTTCAATTTGATCCAGGAATTCCCATTCAGATATCTTCCCAAAACTGTTAAAGGCATTGTATCATAGTTGTACATGTACATACTCTTGTTTATGGAAGGACAATTCATAACACTTAAAACTTTAAATGGTGGGGCCAGGGACAAGGCTCAGTGGAATAAGTGCTTCCCTGGCAAGTGCAAGGACCTGAGTTCAATCCCCAATTCCACAAAAAAACCTTTAAATGGATTGATATTTCCATCAACAGACGAATGGATAACACAGTTCAGTATTTATGCACAATGGAGTACTGCTCTGCCATAGAGACATAAACTTGAGCCATTTGTAGGGAAATTTCTTGAAATCTCAATGTTCAGTTAAATAAATAAGACATATACCCTTAAATTTCATATGGTTTTCTTATATGAGAAACTCAAACTATAACTTAAGCACAAAATGAAAAATGAATTTAAATAATTTTTAAACTTATTTTATTTTTAAGAATACAAAATAGTTTTAAAATAAAATAAAGCAAAATAATTTTAAAACAGAAAAATTATGAGTGATACAGAATTTAACTTAAGAAAGTAACATGAATTTCACCATTCATTGCAAAACACAGTGTTGTCTTCCAATCAGTTATTCATATTACCAGATTTATGCATGTAAAATTGGAAGAAAGAAAGAAGGAAAAAGAATTAAGAGAAAAAGGAAAAACAATTGAAAAAAAGAGACAAAACAAATTAAGTATTATCTGTTGTTTTCCATAAACCAGCACAGGGAGTAGAGGTGAAGATCACTCAGGATGGTTTAGACAAGCATATTGTGGGTTCCTGCTCATTTTAATTGATTTTAACAGTGTCCAATAGAGGTGACAAGTGCAGCTGAACCTCTCCCTCAGAATCCTCAGAGCTCTGTGTTTGGTCACTTTACCATGTGTAAGACAAGGTTATTAGGCACAATGCATATCAGTGGAACTCCGAGGAGTAAAATAGACTACCTGTAAGTTCAGCACTTGAGTCAGCTCATTCTCTGCCCCACACATGTATTTTCTTAATGTGCCCGTGTTTGCTGCCAAGCCCATGTTCCGTGTGTTGATTTCAGCAGCAAGGACCACAACCAGGAGCCAAACGCCAAGCACACCTTTGTCTTCACCCCCGTCCTTCTTAGCTGCATCTTGGAGATGAGGCAGATCTCAGGCTTGCAGAGGATACGTGATCATGTGGATTATATTACAGTTGGTTGAAAAAGTCTAAAGGAACAATTCCAGATCATAAGGTAAATATATGCAAACCATGGCTCTAACAATGAGAAAGGTAAATTTATTTAAAAGAGTGTTCAGGGTCTCACTACTAGATCAGACTCAGAGATCAACCTGTTTACAGCTTCCCAAGTGCTGGGATTACAGGCAAGAGCCACCTCACCTAGTCTTAATAGCTGTCTCAGGGGCGGGGCAGGCACAGGGAATGAACCCCTGGCCCCTGTGCCTGCTTGTGGGTGTTTTAATCCATGGAGTTATTTGGCCAGCTCTGAGAAAAGTAAATCTACATAAAAATTAAAAACCTGAAGACTGAAGCTAGATCTAAATATGTGACAAGAAGAGGGAGAGGGTATGTGTGATTGTTGTTGGAGCTGTTGTTACTGTTATAAAATAGAAGAAAGGCAAAATGGAAGTAGGAAGAAGTACAAATAATTCTGCAAATTCTCTATTTTGTTGTCTCAAACCAATATCAATATATATGCTAGTTGTTTCATTGATACTAATAGTTTTTCTAATGGTTCATTGACAGTGGAGCTTTTTGCTAGTATCTGTTTGCTTTTTGGGGGGTGGTTGGTAAGAGAATCATTCTGTCTATAGATTGTGCTCTGAGTAACACTTTGCCAATCCTTTTAAAATAATGGCATGCAGTGTATTACATATTGTTATTCATCTTGCTATGGAATCCTTTTATTTTTAGAGAGGAAGACCACTTTTTAGATTAACATTAAAATGAAACAAATTTACAATGAATTTTAAATGTGCTAATTTATATATAGGGCATAACTTCTGCATCACTCAGAGCCATTTCCTGTCTGTAAAACCATTCTATTTTCTTATTTAATTTGTTCTTTAGCCTGTGGAAATGTTGATATTCTTTGGTATCTTTGTCTTTCTAACCTCATTCAATTCTGGGGTGTTGAGGCTAGGGAGATGGCTCAGTAGAATAAGTGCTTGCCTGGCAAGTGCAAGGGCCTGAGTTCAATTCCTAACTCCACAAAAAAAAAAAAGTCCTGGGGTGTTACCTGGTGATGTTATCTCTAATGCCTGTCTTCTCCCTCTCTCTTTCTCTGCTCCCTGCTTCCCAATTCACAGAAAGATATACATTTCATATAAAAGGCACCATTACTGCCATTATTGTTATTGTTGCAAGAGGTATCCCTCATAGAGTTAAGAGCTGGTATATTTCATTTAATTATCTAAATAATTATGTAATGTGTGTCATTTCATATTCAAATATTGTAATAAAGAGACTGTCATACAGAGATTAGGACCATAGGCAAGAGTCCTATGGCTCTATTTGATATTAACAATAAATTAGTATAGTCACTTATTATAATAATTGATAAGGGAAGTAATCAATTTTCCATGGTAAATGTTGGAACAATCATTGAACAAATATATATCAAAACTTTTATTTCAATTTTTGGTTTTTTCAAGAGCATAAGGAATAATATTTAAGGTAATGCCACATAATTTAATTTTGACTAACCAATTTTATGACAAGGAAATGTAGCATTCACTACAATAAAGTGCTGAAAAATTGTAGAGACACCAGGAATGAATGGCACAGGTGCATTTACACAGAAGGGTCTTTCCTATCTTCTAACCTAGAACAGAGAAAATGACAACTTGTGTAGGTGACTAATGTGCAACAATTCATAAAGAAAAGGATTTGGATCTTTGTCACAGAGTCATCAATGAAATCATTTTATGGAATTTCATTTTTCCCAAATTTCAGTTCAACCTTCTGAATGAAGTTGGCTTGATATTTGACACAGCAGGTAGAACAAAACATTAAAGTCCAAAAATTGGATTTTCGTTTAAAGGCAGAGAGTTTCTCCAAAGAATGTTGAATTATAAATCATATAAACAAAATACTCCAGCTAGTAGATTAACTGTGCATGAAACTACAGAAATTTTATAATGATAGATAAGATGTATGGTACAAACATTAAGTCAGCCAATATAAATTGCATAGCTCCCTTGAAAAAAATTAGAATACAATTTTATAGCTAGATACAAACCTACTGGGCCAAGAAATCCTAAGCAAAATAGTCATCTATCTTCAAAGAGTTTTGTTTTCCTCTTAATGAATAAAAGTTTGAAAAGTATAATTAAGGAGCTGGGGAGATGGCTCAGTGAAATGAGTGCTTCCTTGGCAAGTGCAATGGCCTGAGTTCAATCCCCAGTTCCACCAAAAAATAGAGAAAATAGCAACAACAACAAATATATATATATATATATATATATATATATATATATATATATATATATATATATGTATTTATAATTTAGATTATATAGATATTTCAGAAAAATTCAAATAATCTAAATTATTATGTTTATTACTGCATTAACCTGAATTATCTGTATAAGTATATATTGGTAAAATTACAATATGTGTGAAAAACTAGAGCAGATATATGTACAGGTCAGTTGGTGCATTCCTATTCCAGTAGTTGAGAGGCTGAGCCAGAAGGATCTTGAATTGGGGCCAGAAACATAGTGAGACCCTGCCTTAGAGAGAGAGAGAGAGACAGAGACAGAGACAGAGACAGAGATAGAAAGACAGAGAGACAGAGAGAGACAGAGACAGAGACAGAGAAAGGGAGGGAGGGAGAGAGACCAGTACCCAGACTCTGCTGTTAGTGGTATTAGCCCATGTGAGGACTATTTTAGCAGAGCTGTCAGACTAAAGAGCTTACTAACTTGGTGTTCCTCCAGTAATGCACAAAAAATCATAATTTGACTAAGCATAAGCTTTTATTAAGCCCTAAGGAGAGGTTTAACTTCATTTTGAACTCCAGAAAGAGGGTCAGTTGTGTAATTACTGGATGTTTACCAACTTTGCCAAGGGCTTAAAGGACCAAAGTATGCTATTAAGTGCATTGTTATCTCTGGTGAAGTTATCTAAATGCTCTTCTATTTTAGTTTTGGATTTTTTAAATCATTCTGTCCATTGTGTGATTTTAGAAAAGGAAAAAATAACTAGCAACATGTGAACATTTTATATGTGTGCATGTGTGTGTTGCAGGTATGTTTGAATACACTGAATTGTGTGTTCATCTTGTGTTATTGGTACAATAGTATTTTTAAAAGTCTGATTTTAACTTAAAGATTTTTTGGGGGGTCCAATAGTTTAAGAAGAATCCTTTGTAAATCTGAACATGCAATACCCACCCAGGTGGTGTTCACTGTGATCGCCACAGCTGCAGTGAATGTACAGAGAGCTCACACACTGGGAGCGTGGCACATGGTGTGCTCCTGAGGCAAAGCAATTGGAAGGGTTGAAATGCGGGACGGGACGCGATAGGTGATTACATCACCCCGCCCACGGATGCAGTCCACAGGAGGCCTGCAGTGGTTCTCCTGGGAGTGGTCTAGTCTCAGTGAGCCAGACTGATCACATGCTTCAGCTTTCTGACTGCCTTTGTTCTCTTGTCCTGTAACCCACCCCAATGGAAGTTGCCATCTTGTGGCACAGCCAATGAACACTAAGCCAGAGCTAGGGCCAACACGGATTTTCAGCCTACAAAACTATGACCATTATAAACCATTTTTCTTCATAAGTGATCTAGCAGCAAGTATCTTCTTACAGCAAAAAAGAAAAAAAGGCTTGTACAGTCCTAATAGGCATAGAATATATCACCTGGCTTGTACAAATTTTGTGACTTTTACAGTACATTGTTTTTATGTTCTGATGCAACTTATAGTTGCACACACACACACACACACACATGTCAAAAATAGTTTAAATTAAATTACACTGCTTCATCCAATGGATTTGTTCCAGTGCTTGAAACTTCTGGAATTATTATCCTGAGAAACATGAAATATCACTTATGCCACTTGAATGTCAGTTCTGCCAAGTAGAGGTCTTTGTACCTTAAGTGATAAATTAACTTGTCCCAAAAGATAGATGAAATATCATATTGTCTATTTGTAAAAATGTCTCTCCTCATAAAAACTATTTTACCAGACTCACTAACAAAAACATGCATAAATGTGAATCATAATTGCAGTGAAACAGACTTCTCTGTGTCACTTTTTACTTGTTCCTGGGACAAAATACCTAGCACCCAAAATTAAGGAAGAAAAGGTTTGTTCAGTTCAGGGTTAGCAGAGGTTTCAGTCCATACTTCATTGCATACTCAGCTGGCTGAAGGCAGAAGCACATTGCATTGGTCAGCAGTTTGTGATGTCAGAACACAGAAAAGCAAAGGGAGGAGATGCAATAGTGGCTTCTTGCCTGTACCCTGCCCCCGTAAGCTGCCATCTTGTGACACAGCCAGTGAGAACTAAGCCAGAGCTAGGACCAACACACTTGGATTCAGCTTTCTCTTAATTCATTCCACACTGACTGTGCAGATTGGAGCTCCTCCAAGGATGTGGCCCAACTGTTCTTCCTCCTGTTTCTATATATCCTTTAAGTCACTGTAGGGTGGGCCTTCCACACCTTAGGGAGGGCCCTCTATGCCCCAGGGATGGCTAAGGACAGGCTGCCACACCTTCAAAGATGTTTAACTACACAATGTCCATACCTTCCTCTTGCACACAGGATAAGGATGTTTACAAAGTAAGAACCCTGACTCTCTGGTAATCTCATTTGGTTAAGATTTTAACTTCTGAAGTTGACACAATGTATCAACCACTACACTCTGTCAATAGGGTTCAAGTTGGAAAGAACCAAACCTTTAACTTTTCTTCTTAGATGAGGAAATAAAATAGGACACTCCAGAAGATGCATATTGTAGGGAGAACTAGATCAAGTACAGGATCCAAAGAAGGAAAGAGTAGTAAACACAAGCGACCTCAAGAATGCTGCAGTATGGCTGGCCAAATAGCTCAGTGGATTAAAATACCTTGTTAGGCAGATGCAGGGGCCAGGAGTTCAATTCCTGGGCCTGCCTTGTTGCACCTCCCTTGGGGCAGGCTGAGAGTGGGATTGAGACTGGGTTTGGTGGTGCACACCTGTAATCCCAGCTCTTGGGAGGCTGTAAAGAGGTGGATCATTATGCGTCCAATCTATTGCAGTGAGAGCCTGTAGACCTTTTTCTAAATACAAAAGAAAAAAAATAAGGATGCTGTGATAGTCAATCACAACCATTGTCAGAAATGTGCTTCTTTGTCTCACAGTAAACCTGTAAATGTGTGACAGAGGTGTAAACATGATCATTTACTCCCCTAAAGCTGCTTTATGTCACTTACAGATTGCTTACTGACAGTTTGCCATTTTGCTTAAGACTGTAAGACCAAGAGTGGAAATTTCTCTGAGGACAGTATCTATTCAAAGGACAGTTTTATTTCCACTCATCTCAGTTTGTTTTCTCTTTGAAATGTACTACTTTGATAATATCAATATCACCCTAAAAACTGACTCTTTCCTGAAGACTTAAAAATGTGCTGAATTTATATCTATTATTACTGAGAGACATTGTATAATTATCCAGTTTCATTGCAAAACACATTTTCAAAGCTCTATAAAGACTGAGACATAATCAAGTTGGAGCATCAATACAAATCAAGTCTGTGGGCCTTTTCATTTTAGTTTGAAGAAAGCTGGAAGACCTCATCATAACCTCATTCTAAATCACAAAGAACTTCATTACACATGCCAAAACATCCTCTATACCAGTATGGAACATGCTTGCAAGGACTTGGCATGGCTGACTGAATTCACATGGAGAAATATTGTACACACATTACCAGTTAGAATCGCATCAAGTTTTGTGCGGCTGAATTGGATGATCACAGGAAGACTAAGATACAGAACAGTTCTTCCATGTTTACCTACTGTATGACAGACACAAATAAAATTCACATGGTTGTCACAAAGCAACAGTCCTCCAAATACCAGCTCAATTTTGTGTTCTTTTTTCTTCCAAGGTCAATAAATGGTCTCCTCAGCATATCATGCTCCTTGCACTACGGCTGTATTTAGTTAGTGAAAAATTCGCTAGTTCTGATGTAGTCAGTTCTGAATTTAATCACTTAAAAATAAACATAAGCACTGAAACATATAAAACGGTAAAATTAATGTTTACAAAAATAAATAATATTGACAAGTCACTGACAGAATAAAATATAATATGATGTAAATGTAGGAATTTTTTCCTGTAATCAGTTGTAGAATGTTGGTAAATACGGAGTTTGCTGAGTTATCCATTGGTACATTAAGACAAATGCGTTTATCACTCAGTTGTATCCTTAGGTCAGCTCTGATGCTGCCATTTTGAAAAGTCTGATGGAGATGTTGGAATCCTCCATGTAAATTTGGGGAGTCAGGTCTGCACTGAATGAAATCTGCAGGCAAGATGAGCACCTATGGGCTCTGAAGCAAACGTCAGCCAGGAAGACTGATCACTTGAGTTCTGGGACCTTACCTTTCCATACCTCCTGCACCTACCCACAGGCGAACAGCAAATTGGTTCTCCCAGCTGGGATTATTTAAATTAAATACTGTTATAATGACATTCCATTCATTGCCTTTTTATGAAGTTGTACTTAAAAAAATATAAAACAACAGCCAAAGGAATTTTATATAAATACATTATGGCATAAACAATGGCTTTAAAATTTTGAAATTCTGAGTCTGGAAATACTTCAGCAGCATAAGTACCTGCCTGGCTGGTGCAAGTTCCAGAGTTTGATGCTCAGTTCGAAAATGAATAAAATAGTAGCCCACTCTCCAAACTGCCTTTCTTCCAGTGCCCAGGCACAGCATATGTGTGGGATGGTTCCCGCACTCACCAGAACCTCCTCTATCACGCAGGTGTGGTGTGGAACCCTGCGGCAGAACTCCTTGAAGACAGGTGAGGGGCAGCACCCACCAGATGATCCCAGAGTTGGAGATCTTTGTAGAGGGGCACAGTGGGTTCACATCCAAGGGCTGCAGCAGGAAGAGGCAAAGCACAGCAGCCAGACCCAAGCCAGGCCCACCTGGATGAGTTAGAACTCATCCAAGCTGAGACACTTTGTTAGACACGGATCTATGGTAACATCCTCTCTCTTTCTCTCTTGATAAAAAAGGGCACATCAGGTAACTGCAGTGAACTAGTATGGATAGATGACCCCAGACACATAAAGGAGAGGTAATCAGACATAATTTAGAGGAACTGATTTAAATTAAAATTCCCGTTTTACTATGTACTTAGCTATACTGTCATAATGTTATACTCTTATTGCCCAAAGTACAAATGCATTAGTTACAAAACTTTGTCAACTGCTCAATATCATTACCCATTATTAGCATTCCTAATTGTAATTTTGTAAATACAAAAATGTAACTGCCATAATCACATAATGTCTCTTGGGTAAGAATATCAGACAGGTGCTAATGTAATAACTGCACCAAAGGCCAGTGGACAGTGCTATACAAAATGATAAACAGAAAGAGCAAAATGTATTCTCAGGCTCTAACCTGACCCAGAAAAATGTGCAGGAGACACTAGCATAGAAGAAATTGGAAAGCATACATCTGATATCTCTGAAATAATAGCATCTGAAGTAAAGAAACAACTGCACAAAGTTATAAAGTAAATCAGATCAGAAATAATCTCTGTAGTAGAAAAAAAAAAGAAATGATAGCTATAATGAAAGAATTAATAAGTGCTTCTAAAGAAGACATATAAAAATAGAGAAGAATAAAAATAATGGAATACTTGAATGAGCAATATAGAAAAGACATAGAATGCATGAAGCAGATTCAAAGAGATATACAGGAAATTAAAGCTTCAATCATAAGCTGGCAAAACCATTTGAATGAAAGTGAATGTAGAGTATCAGACCTTGAAGACACCATTGCAGCTAGTGAAAAGGTTAGAAAAGATCTCTTAAAAACAGCTAGGATGCAGGAAAAAAGAATTCAATATCTGCAAGATGATGCAAAGATGAACAAAGAAAGACAAGTAGGCCTCAATGAGAAAGGAGTCGATACAAATGATATAAAACAAATATGGGCAGAAGTAATAGCAGAAAACTTCCTCAATATGGGGAAACAATCTGATATTCAGGTAACTGAAGCATATAGAATTCCAAATAATATCAACCCAATGAAAACCATGCCCAGACATGTAATAGTCAAGATCCCAGAAATTCAGCACAAGAACAATATACTAAAAGCCACTAGAGAAAAGAAACAGATCACCTTTAAAGGCAAACCCATCAGAATAATGGCAGAGTTCTCTTCACAAACCATTAAGTGAAGAAGAGCATGGAGCGAAGTACTGTAAGTTTTTCAAGAAAACACGTTCCTACCAGACTGATATAATCTGCAAAACTCTATGAAGTTTGATGGAGAAGTGAAATACTTCCATGACAAAGAATAACGAAACAATTTCATGATGACAAAGCCAACCCCACACAGACTACTAAAAGATACTCTAGAGAGGGACCAAAATGACCACAACTCCACAATTGAGAATGGGAAAAGCCCAGCAAATTGAGCAAACAAACACAGGAGAAAAAGAAGTATATAGCAGCATGTAAGTAACATGTCAGTAATAAATCAATGCATCTCAATTATAACCATCAATGTAAATGGACTCAATTCACCAATTTAAAGAAATAGACTGGCAGAATTGATTAGGAAGCAAATCCAACAACATGTTGTGTACAAGAAACATACTTAACTGATAAATATTCATAGGCTGAAAGCCAAAGCATGGAAAATGATACATCATGCCCCAGCACCTCAGAACAAAACAGGGGTAGCAATCCTGTTCTCAGATAGTCTGAACTTCAAACCAAGGATGATTAAATGAAATAAAGAAGTGAACTACATACTGGTTAGGTGAAAAATACAAGAGGAAGAGTTAACAGTCATAAATATGTGTGCACTACACACAGTCGTAAATATGTGTGCACCATACCACACCACAATATTAACAGGAGACCTTAATACCCCCTCATCAAAAAAAGATAGGTCAAGCTGACCAAAAATTAGCAAAGAAGTGACAGAACTGGACCAGGCCTTGGAACAAATGGACTTAGTGGACATATACAGAGTGCTCCACTCAACCACATGTGAATACATATTTTTTTTCAGCTGCCCATGGGATGTTTTCTAAAATAGACCACATACTAGTCCATAGGTCATGCTTAAGTATATGCAAGGAAGCAGAAATTATCCCATGCATATTATATAACCACAGTACAATGAAACTGAAAATAAATGACAAGAGAAACCACAAAAATCCTACAAATACCTGGAAACTAAACAACACCCTCCTTAACAACCAATGGGTTACAGGTGAAATTAAACAAGAAACTAAACATTATCTAATATTCAATGAAAATTCAAGCACAACTTACCAGAATTTATAGGATATAATGAAGGCAATTAGAGCAGTGAGCTTGCACATTAGGAAAACAGAAGTGGAACACATAAATACCCCAATGCTGTACCTCAATTGTCTAGAGAAAGAACAAATCCAAGACAAAGCCTAAAGAATGGAGGAAATTATAAAGAAGAGAGCAGAAATTAACGCAACAAAACAATACAAGGAATTAACCAATCAAAAAGCTGGTTCTGTGAAAGATTAAATAAAATTGGTAAGCCCCTAGCTAACCTCATCAAAAGAGAAAAGGCAAAATTCAAATTCCAGCAAAAGGGAATGAAAAGGGTGAAATTTCCACAGATTATGTGGAAATTAAGAAGATCATCAATAGCTACTTTAAAAATCTTCACTCACAGAATTGCACACATAGAAGAAATGGACAGATTTCTGGAAAGGTACAAATTACAAAAACTGAATCAAGAAGATATAAGAGTTCTCAATAACCCAACAACAGCCAATGAAATTCAAACTGTAACAAAAATAAATAAGATAAAATCAGAAAATTCTGCAATTTAATATATTGCATGTAAATTGATGTCATTATAGAAACAATTGTTTATAATACAGTCCAAAAAATAATGGTTTTATTTTTTGCTATTATCATCTTAAGTTTATCATATGACTTACATGTAAAGCAGAGGAGATATACTTTAGTGACTGCTTTATGTTAATTCATTCCCCCTCAAACACATGGAAAACACATAAACATAAATGTTGGTTAAACATATAAACTGATTTATTTATTTATCTATCTATTTATTTATTTATTTATTGTGGAACCAGGCATTGAACTCAGGCGTTTGTGCTTGCCAAGGAAGCACTTAATCCACTGAGTCATCTCCCTGGCTCCTGTAAGTTGAATTATTAAAGTAGAATTTAATTGCAATTCCCTCCTAGAGATTATTCTTGATGTTTCACACCTCTTACACATACATCTGCACTAAAACTTTAAAAAAGTGGTACATCAAAATCAATTGCTACATTTTTTTTCTACAAATTATATTTAAACTCATTTATTTCCACTTCTCAGTCTTGTACAAAGTGACCTTCAGTATTCACAAGACACTGACTTCGAAATACTCCTTCTACCCCACAATTCTGGATCACAATGAAAAATCTGCAGAACCTCAAGACACTTATACAAAAGAGCAAACCTATTAATATAGCTATGAGCGACACCCTACATGCTTTACATGGTATGAAGAGTACTTAACATACTTAGCACAATGTAAATGTTATGGAGGTAATTATGCACAGTATTATGGAGAACAATGCCAAGAGAAAGTTTATATATGACCAGTTTGGATATGAATTTGCTACAGATATTTTTGATCCAAAGTTGGTTGACTCCAGGAATACGTAATGTGAGTGTTTAGAGGGTCCATTATATTTGAAAATAATATCAGTGAAAAACATTCTTAAGCATATTTTAAAATATAATATTTACAGTAAGTATTTACATTTGATTTTATACTTGACATGTTAATATTTTTCCTTTTAAATCATTTTAAATTACATAGAACAAAATTTTGCTTATGTAATCACCCCAGGTTGTTAGATACTTCTCAAAATAATTGTGAGATTTCAGTATTAAAATGGCTTTATCTGTGATCGTTCTTTTAGAAAGGAAAAGGATTACAGCAAACACCTCAATCGCCATTTAGTTAATGTGTACTTCCTTGAAAAAGCAACTAAAGGGCAGGAGTAATTAAACTTTGGGCAAGGTTACAGTTTTTAGTTTTACTATAAGAGCTATTTTATATTCCTTTGTAGAGGTAGACAACTTTTTTAAGATTGCTTTAA
>PVKA01033519.1:0-24301 GCA_004027165.1 Ctenomys sociabilis
ATTCTACTGATCTATCTCCCCAGACCCCTAATAATTGTTCAAACTACATAAATTGTAGTTAAAATTTTATAACTAAAATTAGGAAATTAGTACTTTTAAGTAGTACTTCAGAACACAAGAATAAAATAGTATAACAAAAAATTCTATACATAAAAGCCCCCAAAATACAGAAGATGAAAAACACAGAGAATATCATAAGGCCTATGTATACTATAGTGAAAAATTCTGATCCTTGTTGCTGTATTTAGAGTCTGAGAGTGAAGACAACAAGAAAAGCAGTAAAATTTAAGAGAATTAAAGACAATGACTATTAAAAAGCTTAAAAGAGAAGATAGCCAGACATTATTTCAAAGGCCTTTCAAAATAGAAAGGTAGAGTAAACACACATGTTGGTGTGGCATCAAAGCTGACAACAAATGGTAGTTAGAAAAGCAGCCCTTAGAGTTACGTTTTCTTCAGAAGTGAAATCAGAAAATCAACAGACCCTTCACCAGAAATGTGGACAGTATGACAAAAGTGGCAATGCTGAGAAAAAAGTAACTCAGAGTTTGAATGCTCTTCATAATAGAATTCCCTTCAAAAGTAAATTAAAAGCACTTATTAATAAAAATCAAAGATGACTATTTATATGATAAAATGTGTTGGATTTAAAATGCTACAGAAATGAAATATATAACAATAAATGGAAAAGTCTTCAAATAGAGTTCTAATGCTTCTAGCTGTGTGACGATTTAGGTATTGATCTAAGACAGCTTAATAGGTCAAAGACCCCTATAGTAACCTTTAGGATAGTAGCTCAAAACATAAAAAAATAAATAATTTAAAAATCCTAAACAAGTAAAGCAGAACAGAATACAGAATCAATAAAGAAGAAACAATAAAAGCAGGATCATAGATTTAAAACTGTATACATTAGTCTTTAGATGGATATAGACAATGATAGAGCTCATCAACTTGAAAAATACATAAAGCATCAGATATATACATAATAAAATTATTAACTGGAGAAGTATGAGATGACTATAATAATATCACAGAAAATGGACTTAAAATCAAGGACAATTAAAATATATTGACATTTCCCTACACATAAAATATTCAGCCCACCAAAAATTTTTACTTCTAAATTTATCTGCCTAACTACATATTACACAAAAACAAAAACTAGTAAAAACCAGAAGGAAAGTTATAAATGCTAACATAACTAAAAATTTATAACTAGAATAATAAAATTAATAAAGTAATACCAGAGCCTAAGTAAATATTAGAATAGACAGAGAATAATCAAATGTCAACAACGAATAGAAAATAAATCATTAACTTCAACAAAGAACAGCAATACTCTTAAGCCATTAGGGATAAGAATAAAACAATATTCACAATTTTTTTTTGTATTTAGGACAGGGTGTACAGGGTCTCATTGCATAGACTGGACTAGTAGTGATCCTCCTGTTTACCACCTCCTAAGTGCTGGGATTACAGACGCACACCATCACACCCAGTCTCAATTGCCATCTCAGGGTACTCTGAGTGCAGACCCAGCACGGAAGGCCCAGGGATTGAACTCCTGGCACTCACATCTGCATAAGCAGTCACAAATTTGATATAGGTGAAATAAGCAGAAGACTGATGGAACAACTGAAGAAATACTTCGATATGTACATAAAACTTTCTAAAATAAATCCTCTCCTGGTTACAAAGAAAATAACATATTTCCTATGATTGAAAGGTCTCCAGCTGTCAGCCCCAGTAATCTTTCTTTAAAGCTATTTACAAAAGGTTTTCCTGCTAAGTTCTCTTACAAAGTTTTCTGTGAGGCTCTCGAGAAAAAACAGATGAGTGCCATGCAGCTCAAAACCCCCCCCCCCCATAACCCATAACCATAAGCTTCTGGGACAAGCTCCATTGTGTCCATTGCTTTGCCCGATGGCAATGCTGAAATATTTGCCCAGGGAGCAGCAGAGGTCTCACCGTCATGCTGAGACATACAATGTGCAAGAACTTGTTGTTAAGTTGGGCCTGCACTGACTTTGTATTCCCACCTACCTGTGTGTAGACACCTTGCCCCATCGTGAATGTCCAACCTCTTCTCAGACAAATTTACCTTCTTTATGTAATTTGTAGAGTCTCTGCATGGGAATTGCATCATTGTGATCTCCTCACTTGCTACAAATGCATTTTGTTTCATGTGGCATCTAGTTTTGGTATTCCCTTCCAATGTGAATACCACTCATTCACTTTTGTCAAGTAACAAAGCCTCAGATTTGGCAGTTTTCTTTATCGAAGTTGTTCAAAAAATTAATACCAAAAGAAATTGCGCAAAGTAGTGTGAAAGATTATCTGAAAAGGTTATAAATGAATAAGCTTTAAATAACTAGATAGATCAGATATTATAGAAGATATTAAATTATAAATCTATGACATGCAGCTAAATTTGTGTTTAGGGGAATATTCACAAACTTAAATACAGTTTTCTCATTAAAATAAAATATACTACATACTGACCTCAGAAAGCTACAAAAATGGCACATTAAACAGAAATAGATCAAAGAATGAAGGTAGGAACAGAAGTCCATGTAGTAGATAATGCAGAAAACAAGCCAAAAGTTGATTTTTAGAAAATATGTGATGGATAGATATGTGTAGCACAAATTCTTCAAAACTTTGCATAGCAGTAAGGCCTGTGGTGAACAGAGACCCCTGATTTTGCTTACTATGGCTAGAGTCTAGATGTACCTCTAAAGCTTTGGAAATGATCTCATTGCTGCACAATTCATCATCCTTGCCATAATCCCAGGATATCAGTCAACTTGTTACTACAAAGTCTCCTAAGACTATAAACGTCCAAAAATGTGACAGCGAATAGAGAAATAGGGGATCTCGATTCTCTCAGAAGTGGACATATGGGAATTAGATATAGGACATATACATGAACGATTATGTTCTATGGAAAAATCCAGAAAATGCCCTAAGGACTCAGTTAGCAGATACAGCAATAAAGGCAGAAGCACTAAGACTCCAACACTGGCCTTGCTTTATTTTTATTTTAAGGAGAAAATTTCATACATATTGTATTGTTTTGCTGAATTTACACACCTACAATATTTAACTGGCAAGGGAATACCCATCTCTGACAAAGCTAAACTAAAAAAGGGATCTAAATGAAGGACCATTTTGTATTTGTATACACAAAATAATTAGTAGGATGGATATACAGCTACTTCCTCTTAATTCAATGAGAAAGATTTGTATTAATAGTATTAGGACAGGATATCATGTCTTCATCTTGTACCACAAATAACCACTACAAAGACACTAATATGCATTGTATTAATTATGGAAACTGTCCTACTCATCAGTTTTGAAGCCATCTCACTGCTATTTGCTTCTCAATAACATTAATTTTAAAAATAGAAATTATACAAAATTTCAAAAAGCAAGATGATAGAAATCCAATATGTATCCAATTGTATCACACAATGTCTTCAAAACTGTTACTGAGACTACCAAATATAAGCATGCAGATTGCTCAAAATAAAAACTGGAACCAATAACTGCTCCCTTCATAAAACCAGTAGAAATTAGCAGTACAGTCATCCTAGCTTTCCTGCATATACACATGTGTGTTTCCTCATCCTTCATCTTTTCTGCTTTCTCTCATGCCAATTATTCTTCCCTTTTCAGAACTCCCTTTTCCTTTTATTATATCACATTTTATTTAACCCATGGCTATGCACTAGAGAAATTGTGATGAGGTATGTCTTGCTGGAAAGAGGGACAAGGCCTCCCCCTCCACACAGAGAACCAATACTGGAGCTAACTACTAAATGTAACCTACAACTATTTATATAGGTAGGTTGAAATGGAAGTCCAAAAATCAAAGGATTGTGGCTAGTATAACCTTATATAGTTATTAAATCATGCAATGTCTTATGAACAAAGCAGACAGGTAGCCAGTAAGGATACTACTCAGATTGTACTTGAATAAATCAAGGATGCAAAAGCAGGTGACTGGGCATAGTTGCATCAATAAAACTCATTGTATCTTTCTAAGCTTCTCAGCCTAAATCCAACTTCGGATTGGAATCCATTAACCAGAAAGAAGAGCAAGTCTTCAGCAAAGGACTTTGCAACAACATAAGTATTCTCCAATTCCTTTAGTTTTTAATATGTAGGGAGCTGTAGCCAGTCATGCAGTATAAACACTACACTGTAGAAAGGATAATTCAGAAAATTTCAGGATTGGACAAAGGTCCAAATTGGAGACACAGTAGGGAAAATTAAGAAGCATTCTCTAAAACTACCTCTATTCTTCAGCCAGAGTGATAACTGAAATTGCTCTTATACCCTAAGGTGATGATATAAATTGGTGCCTACCTTATCCTGAATTTATACTTTGTTTTTGCTTTGATCCTCTTCACAATGTTGAATTCATGGCTGTCCAACATTCACTGAACTGTGAAGAAAGTGGAAGTTGTGCACCATCGTAAGGTCCATGTGCTCTCAAGTGGTTCCTGCATTAGGGTTCCTTTCATGTGGTGGTTGACTGTGGTGTCAACTGGGATGAAGAAATGACTGGAAGGTCGGGATGTGTGAGCCCATCTCTGGTTGTGCTGGGATGTTTTCCTGACAGTATGCAAATTGAAGAGTTGAGATCCACCCTGTATGTGGGCTGTACCAGCCAATAGGCTTGTAGCCCATTAGAATAAAAAGAGGAAATCTGCCCTTTTTCTTGGTCAGATTAGCACCAGTCTTTACTGTCTCTTTGGGATGTTTATCTCCAGTTTCTTTAGGCTTCCAGTTGAAATGGTGCAAGTTTCCATCACATTACAGTCTTCCAACACAGATGCTCAGACTCTGAAAAGCACCAGACTTCAAACCTCTGGCCTTTGACTGGCCACTCCAGCCCTTCCCTCCATTCCAGAGGGCCACTCTGCATTGTTTTATCCTTGACTATCCCTTGTAAACCTATCTGTAAATCTTTAATACAGTACAATGTTGCCTTTTGTTACTTTGCTTATGGCTGAGACAAAATGCCTGATACCCAGAGTGAAAGGGAGAAAAGCACGTGTTGACTCACAGCTCTTAGATGCTTCAGTCCCTAGTTGGCTTGCCCCAACACAGGGTGGCACAGCAGAGGGCATCACAGAGGAGGAACAGTTCATGGGAGGAAGAAGGCAGCAGGCTGGAAGCAGCAAGCAATAAGTGACAAGCAGGAACACTAGGCTTTCTGTCCCTTGTACTTTTTCCAGTCTGCTCATCCCTAGGGAAAATAACACTTACACCCTGGGTGGAGCAGCCTTAATCTTACCCAGAACCATGCTAAAACGGTCTGTGGACTAATTTAGTGATTGCAGGGCCTTGAACCCAGCGTACACGTTCCAGAATCAGCCACCTCTGAAAAAGCACCATGTATGGCCACAGGAAGCTTTGTGTCTGGGTGGACACCAAGACACAAACTATATATCCAAACACTTTTTGTCTTTAGGAAATTATAACTTACACTATATGCCATCCTTACCTCTTCAGTATATCATAGTGTGGTGGGTTGACAACGGTGTTCAACTTGTAACACCTAGCTGAGTAATACCAGCATAGTGCTGGGTGTGATGGGAACTCAGCTTTCCTCATCCTCAGAGAAGCTTGGGACCTCACTGTTGAGGAGGATGGCTGTGGTACTTTTCAGGGGAGCCCTGGTTCTTACTTTGAGCATCGCTTCCTGGCTCTAGTTTAGAACACTCAACCTGGTAGCACAGATCCTTTATCCTGCTAGCACAGACTTTTGGGCCTTCCCAGCTTAGATCTGTGAAACAAGCCTGTATGAGATTTTGTCGTGGGCTCTAGGCCTCCAGCTGGAGACATCACTGTGGGATTCAGGCCCTTAGCTAGAGTCTTTGGTCTTTAGTGGTTTGATAGATTTCCTGTACCCACTTGTTTGTGATTCTTTGGGTGACTATTATAAAATAATATTATAATTAAGTGTCTGTATTTTATTGTTTCCCCTTCCAAAACCCCAATGACAACACACTGGAACTAACATTCTCGCTGCTAAAGTTTGGCACATTTGCCCCTAGTCTACATGGTATGATTCCCTTCTCATTGCAATGTGATTATGGCACAGTGGTACCATGTTTCCATAGTAATAGAGAACTGAGCTTGAGCAGCAGCAGCATGAATAGTGCATTCCATCTTATTTCATGTCAAAATAAAATTTTCATGTCATAATAAAAATAAGGGCATAAACGGGCTGGCAAAGTTCTAAAAATGGGTGGCACACTGAATCAGTCTTCAATGCAATCCTATCTCTATCTCCCTATCTATCTATCTATCTATCTATCTATCTATCTATCTATCTATCTATCTATCTATACGTATTTTGGCAGACCGGGGATTGAACTCAGGCCCTTGCACTTGCCAGGGAAGTGCTTATCCACTGAACCATCTCCCGAGGCCCTACTGTGGATTTTCTTGAAGGCTAAAGAATGTAAGGTTCTCAGAGAGAAGTATACAGTCACTTTCATGGCTTATACCATTTTTTAAATCTAATTAAATGAATTAATGAAAAATTTCACATTGTGTTTTCACACACAAACATTCACACCCTGTATAACACTCATCTCCCTTAGAAAAGATTTCATTAAATCCTGAAGTTATGTCAAAGCCTCCTATCTTATACTTGCGTCATAACTTGTAATTTTTCTTCCTAGAAATTATCACATTTTATAAGTACATAATGGCATGTTGCATGAAACTTAAGTTTAATTATGGGAATTTTTTACCTTATCTTGATTACTATGGATATTCTAAGCATTTGATAAGGTGAATACAGAACAGAAAATCAATAGATAATCATAGAATATATAAATATGCATATATTATATATTCTTTTATATATGTATATTCATATCTATGTGTGTCTATAAAAATATGTTTTCTGACAAATCTCTTTGTGGGTAACTCAAGTCTGAACCAGAAAATCATAGTAAAGGTCTAGCATTTTCAATACAGCTTTCTAGAAAATCTTTGCCATTTAGAATGGCCAAATTTAAACATTTGTCATTGATCTTCCTATAGTATAGAAATACATTCTCTCGACCACCCTAAGAATATAACAATCACTCTGAGGATTTAGGAGAAGAAAAACTCCCTTTTAGGTCCTTTCTCCTAGATTTTGATTTAGTGGGCTTGAGGTGAGACCTAGAGATTTTTATGATTATTTAAAACAAGCATACCATTTGAGTCTGATCATCTGTAGAGAAAGTGCAGATGTAGACATGGTTTATAAGTTTGCCTAATTATAAGATTCATTTGAGAATTTGATGAAGGAAGAAAGAAAACAAGCAAACAAACAGAAAGTGTAGCACGCTGGGAGTTCCGAAACAGAATACCCAGATTAAAAGATGCTTAACAAATATCAAGTGATTTTGTAAATCACACATGAGTGAGAAGCTTGACTACTTAACAGTCTGTAACCTCTGCTTTGTGAGCTCTGTTATAGCTTTTTCCAAAGTGGAATGAGTGTGTTTTGTTAGAAAAAAATATAGGTTTTGTGTGGCTCTGATAAATTGAACACAAGCATTATCATAATCTGCTAAAATATTACAAAGTTGATTTTAAAAGTTACAAACTGGCTTGTTTATTTTATGCTCTTAACACAAGTTAATACTGTTTTCTTTGTACTGCGAATCAAGCTCATGAACTCAGTCTTGCCAGACAGGTGCTGCCCTGCTGAGCTATATCCCAGGCTATACAGGTTATCTTATAAATAGGAAAAGCTTACAGGGAACAATGCTGGAGGGTGGCATGTTGAACATCAAGGTCTTGGCATCTTGCAAGGCATCACATGATAGAAGGCAGAAGGACAAGAGTACAAGTTGTGAGCAAACTCACCATTTTACAGTGGCATTGATGTGCCCCTGGTATCCTCATCACATCTGAAAAGCATGTTTAAAATGGTTACCACAGCAACCACATTTCAACATAAAGCTTGGAGGACACATATATTTAAAACCATAGTGCAGTGTAAGGAGACTGGGAATAGGTGCAAAAAAAAAATACAAAATTCAACACAACTTTAAAATGTACACATTACATGAATTGTGAGAACGGTTTGTTTCAGCTTTTACGTCTTCACTAAGTACTTTGTGGAAGATACTCCAAGAATCAAGATTGCCATTGAAA
Source organism: Ctenomys sociabilis (assembly GCA_004027165.1). Taxonomy (NCBI): domain Eukaryota; kingdom Metazoa; phylum Chordata; class Mammalia; order Rodentia; family Ctenomyidae; genus Ctenomys; species Ctenomys sociabilis. The sequence continues at coordinate 8,182 of PVKA01033519.1, forward strand.
TTCATTAAGTGTCAATTCAAGTGCCACTGAGAATAGAAAGAAATGCCAAACTGAAAAGGAAGGCAACAAACAAAAATCCAACATGATAGGAGCAAAAATGTTGCAAGTCTGAATGTAAAATAGATACATCCTGAAAAGTTCTAGCTAATTGTCCCTTTCCATCTTATCAGAGCAAAGGAAGGTTACTGGGAAGTGAGTTCAATGAGGCCAAACAGAATTAAAAGCAGGAAACAAATGCTTCATCAAAATAGGGTAACTGACTGGCTAGATAGCTCAGTGGACTAAAGCACCTCCTTAGGCAGGTGCAGGAACCAGAGACAGCGACTGAGACTGGCATGGTTGCACATGCCTATAATCGCAGAACTTGGGAGGCTGAAAACAGGAGGCTCAAAGTCTGGTCTGTGGAGTGAGCCTTGTAGGCTGTGTAGTAAATACATAAAAAAAGATAACTAGGTAACTCTGTATCAGCACGCATAAAACAAAGAAAAACACACATTGTTAAGGTCAGCCCATCACTACTGACTCTTCACCAGCCCTTGAACCCAACTTTCAGATCTTTTACATTGTATATTCAAAATTAATTAATGTCTTTCATGCTTAATATATTATTTAATCTGCATTTTGCTTTTGTGTGAAACCTTTGGGAACATGGTCTGAAACACTCTAGTTGAGTAAAAATTGTTTTCGTGAGAAATCAAAATAAAAAGTCATAATGATAATGACAGATCAATATTTCTTTAAAAAGAAAAAGAAAAAGATAGAGAGACCTATAGCAACTGGGATTCCAGCAATCATACTTTCTGACAGGGGAGACACCATGATCAGGAAGGTGGTTTTCCCAGGGCGAGGCTTATTTTTGCACTGCCGATGTGCTGACCCCTGGGATTTCCCCAAATGTGGGAAACTCCACTGTACAATTTGTGGTAGTGGGGGATTGCGTTTGCACTCTCCCTGGAGGGGGGATCTCTGATTACCAAATATGGAACGTACTATAGAAACACATAATCCAACAAAGTTCAAGCAAGTAGGACTAGAACATCTGAAAACACCTGTATTTATTGACTACAAATTAAGATTTAGGAGGTGAGGAAGAAAGGAAGGCAATGAAAATATTATACAATAATTGTGGATATAAAGCATTATAGATTTATCTACACAGATGAAAGGTTTGACAATAAGAGTAAGCCCTAATGTAGACTCTAGACGTTGGGTTAAACTGGTGGATAAATATAGGCTGATTAGTGTAAGGAATGTACTACCCTGGTGAGGAATTTTGGGAATGGATGTGGGAGGCTTCAGCAGGTGTGCTTTTGGTTCAACTTTGGAGTATGCATGAAACTACTATAAAAATAGTCTTAAAAATCTGTAAACTCTTCTAGGTGCTTATAAGGTACAGGAACAATGGGGTAACCATCCATATACTCAAATAATATTATGGGTCCATGAATTTAATGATAAAGATTGTCCCAACATTACTAGACTTATAGGAACATTCTCTGATATGAAATTAAACATGAAAAATATATTAACACACACACACACACAGTAGATAAGGAAACAAAAACACTATGAGTTTTATTCTAAAAAAGATGAAAAAATATTCACTTTATTTGGGAAGTAAGCACCAGCAATGATACAAAGACATTTCTGAGTTATAAAAATTAATGACATTCATATTAAATGGGAATGTGTTAAAATTTAATAAAATATTTTCAAGATAAAATTCAAGAAAACCAATGCCATGGGGATCCCTCAGTGGTCTAAGTGCCTGCATACACAAGCTCAAGGGCCAGCTTTCATCTGCAGGTCCACGTGCTACCCTGGTCCTGCCCAGGGCTCACCAATCCAGCCACCAAAGATCAGAGTGGTGGCACACACCTGTAATCCCAGTGCTGGGAATGCTGAACACAGGAGGATCACTAGAAGTCCAAGCTGTTTAGTAAGACCCTGTGCCAAATACATATAATAATAATAATAATAATAATAATAATAATAACAATAATAATAAAAATAATAAAAGGAAATCCTACAACAGACTGAACAATAACAAAATGATGGAAAAGCAGAAAAAATAAATCAACAAGAAAAGTAGTAGTAGAAATATTAGTAGTGTAAGTGCAGTGGCTGGGGTTCTGTCCCCTCCTCACTGTGCCAGACCCAGTCTGGGGTGTTGTGAGACAGAGATTGAGACTGGGAATGGTGGAGTGCACCTGTAATCCAGCACCAGGAAGGTTGAAAACAGGAGGACCACTATGAGTCTGATCTAAGTGGTGAGACCCTTATAAATCCTGTCCTAAATGGATTAAATAAATAAATAAATAAATAAATAAAACAAACTAAAAAAAATAGTAGGATCAGGCTGCTAACAAAATGAACAAGCCTCATAACATGACCTTATTAGTATGTGTCAAAGTGGCAGAAATTGAACATATGAAAATCTTCAACTAAATTGTCCTCCTACTCACACACATACACAGGTGAATTGAGAATCAGAATGGCACAGAATTTTTCAATTAAAAATTTATTTATTTATTTTTGGTGTTGAGCATCAAATTCAAAAACAAAATTGTAAGTTAAAGTTAATTTAAAATACCTTCATCAATTTAGGACAGCCAAACATCCAGCTACAAATCTGGACCTAGCTGTATGACTTAGAAATATTCTCAATCAAATATTTATAAAAGTGGTTTAAGAACTAAAGAAAAGTGATGTTTTAGAATACAGAAGATATCCAAAGTTGAAGTTCAGAGAGAGTACACTCACCCACAAACAGCACAAGCAGCCTAAATCTGTTCTCCTCTTCCTTTTCTCTATACTTATATTTCAGGCTTGGATTTTCCATTTGCAGGCAGAGTTGCACCATAGTTGCTCAAATTTTAGGTCTGGTTATTTTCAAGACAGCAAATGTGATGGCTTAAGATAAAATGTTTTTCTTATATTTTCCTCTTTATTAGGAAATCAAATTTTCCCAGAAATTCATCAACAATCTTCAGCCTTTATCACATTGGCTGGGATTGCTTTGGAGTTAAAATACTTGATGGCCAAAGAGTCTGGCCACATGCTTTTCTGCCTCTCTCAGTTCTACCTAGAAACAAAAAGAGAGCATAGAGAGCCAAGTTCCGTGCCACAAAGACTAGCAACAGAGTCAAGAAAACAAAACGTCTTCATTGTGTAAGAACTTCCAAAATGTTTTTTTTAATACTCTCTGAAGAGTCATTTGAAGAGCATGCTCCATTAAAATAAAAACATAAACTGAAGAGGAAGCGACAGATTAGAGATGAGTTACAAAAAGTTTACCTAAACTCAAAATTTAAAGAAATAGTTATTGAAAGATTACCCCGACTGAGAACATCTGGGTGCAAATATCCCTTAGAAAGAAATTCTTACCCCGTGGCTTAACATGGTGACTCCCCAACCAGATTTGTAGAGGTTAGACTAATTATTATTTCTTACAAACTAAAAGGAATGTTGATCATTTAAAATAGCAAGCATTAGGGCAGGTGTGATAGCTCAGCAGACTAAGTTCCTGGGTTTGATCCTCCGCCCCACATTCTGCTGGCCCTGCCCTCTGGTGTGCTGAGCTGGCCTCCACATCTGGACATGGTGACACATGCCTATAATCCCAACTCTGGGCAGGCTGAAAACAGGAGGATCACTAAGAGTCTGAGCTGCGTAGTGAGACCCCATACCGCATACATTAAAAAGAAAAAAGGGAATATTTAAAACAGCAAGCACTTATTGACACGTGTGCACCACCCACTGGATGGCTTTGCTCGTCTCCCCTGGGCTCTCCCCAAAGGTCGGTATCAGTGGAATGTGTTCCTGTGATGGCCTTCACTTTTCTCAGAGGAGACACCAGGCCAGCCTGGGTCACTTTGGTTGTCCTACAGAGATTCAAGAGAACACACAGACACTAACAGAGCTTTCTGAGATCTAGGCTAGCATCCAAAAGGAAACTTCAGCTCTTTCCACAAAGTCCCAGTGGGGGAAAAAAGGGACACAGGTGGGGAAAAATTGAGATATCTTTATTTGCAAACTTTTAACCTAGCCCTGTCAGTTTACTTTGGATTACTCAATATTTTACTTCTTTCTAAGAACATGACTGATATACAAGAAATGGTTTAGAAGGTGAACAGGTTTAGGTTTCCCCATGAAACACCACTGTAGTTCAGATTGAAGGCATTGATCATTTTTAATGTTTCCTCTGTCCTTTACAGTCTATTCCTGCAATGTGCCTCTACCACCTGCACCCATTCCAAAGTGGTAGACATGCATGCTGGAATAGACTGTAAAGGATTCCCCCACTTTCCATCATTAGGAGATAGCTTTACTTTTCTGTAATTTGATGCAAATTAATTACACATTTTTTGTACATTTGCCCTTTCTTTCTCTGTCTCTCTGTCTCTGTCCTGTCTCTCTCTCTCTCTCTTTCTCTCTCTCACCCTCTTTCTCTGAGTTAAAGGCTCACTACATAGTTAAGGCTAGTCTTGAACTCAAAAGGATCCTCTTGCTTCAGCCTCATGAATGCTGGGACTATAGGAGTATGCAACCAAATATGGTTTTATATTCATTTTTCTCTTGCTTAGCTTTTAGGGACAGTTATTTTAAATTTTGCTATATAAGAATAAAAATTATGATTACCTCAGCCATCCTAGGCTCATGGCTGAGATGCCAATATCAGAGAACAGACTGAAAATGGAAAAGCATGAACATGTATTTAATAGGCTTTGTGTTTTATGTGCCATAGGAGGTCTCGCAAAGCACACTGTACAAGATGAAATTTTGAAAGTGATGGACACATTCAATCTCAGCTGTGGCAATGCTTTCATTGGAATATAAAGAAATCCTAAGCATGTGTACTTCCTAACCATGCTCTGTATCACTCATGCCCTTAGAAAAAAAGTAAAATATTGAGTAATCCAAAATAAGCTGACTGCACTAGGTTAAAATTTCACAAATAAAATCATCCTGAATTCTACCTAAGACACAGTGAAACCTGAGTATATTGTACAGTACGCTTGCTGAAGAGAACATAGCTGTGGAGAGCCAGACCGGAGAGAGGAACTATGAGCTGAGGCTGGTGGACTGAGGGACATGAAACAAGGCCTTCTGATCAGATTCCTTTCTGGTCCTTGGTACCGGAAACCCCACTTAGGACCTCGCACTTTCCAGGCAGCTGCTTGTGCCAATGAGCTATCTCCATGCTCCTTATTTGAACTTCTCTTATGTGCTTCTTTTGTATTTGTGCATTTTCTGAATAGTTTCCTAAAAAATATTAGCTTATAACATATATCACAATGTTTATAGTGTAAGTAATGTATAGTTTCTTATAATGTATGTTCTTATTTATTTCACTATTAGTTTGAGAAATATATTCTACAGAGCACAACAAGAATTGAAAATATTTTCCCCTTGCTTGTGGCTTTCCGTGACCAACATGCTTGGCTTCTGCATTTGATTTCTCAGCTTTTGGTGTGATTTGGTTTACTTGTGCTTTTAGTGTTTTATGTGATAAATTTGACCTGACTTAAGATGAAAAGGACTGTCTGTCTTTATGGATTAGGGCTAAATTTCCTATATTTTTGTTTGTTTGATTGATTCTTTTGTTTTGCTTGCATCTTTTTAAGACAGGGTTTCCCTATGAAGTTTAGGCTGGCCTTGAACTCACTTTGTAGCCCAGGCTGGCCTCCTACTTCCAGTGATCTTCCTGATTCTGCCTCCTGAGTGCTGGCAATACAAGCATGTGCTGTCACATCCTGGTAAATTTACATTTTGGCTTAATTATTTAATTTGAGTTAATACTTCATGCTGCGAGGTATGGATCATAATTCTTTTTTTCAAGTAGTTATAAAATAGGGTTTTACTCTTTCAGTGAAAATCAGTTTCTGAATGTTCCTTTCTAATGGCCTATTTATTTTTATAACAACATCAAATTGCATTAATTTTTTTATGACTACTATAATTTGATTGAAGTCAGATTGTGTAAGTTATCCAACTGCAGTTTTCTAAAAAGTTGTTTGAGCCTCTCTGGTCATTTGAATTTCCATAAGAATATGAGATTACCAAATGTGATGCGTGTTGAAAGAAATTTCATTGACTGTGGAACAACTCTATCAGTGTAAAGCAGTTTTCCATTAATTTCTATCTTATTTAATTTCTCATATTTTTGCTTTGCAATGTTACCATCTGTCATCATATTCCTTCATAATAACTGTATTTTTAATATTAATACAAGTACTGTATAAACTTCCATTGATCATTGCTAGTGTGTAGATAAGAAATTTATTATATATTGATCTCATATCTAGAACATTTGCTAATCTCACTTGTTATTTCCAGCAGCTTTTTGTGTAGATGCTTGCATGATCATGTCATCTGAAAATAGAGTAGAATGACTTTCTTTACCATCTGAAGGTGTTTTATTTATTTTTCTTGCCTTGGTGAACTAACTACAACTCCAGTATGATACTTAAAGAAATATTTTTCCCTAATTTAGGCAGAAAAGCATTGAATCCTTAATACAAAGTTTAAGATTATACACAAGTGCTTTTGCTGATGTCGTTTTTCTGATTCCTGTCTATTCCTCATAGGCTGAGAGCTTCTCACTTTTTTTAAGTTGGAAACTGATATTCAATATAGTCCAATGTTTTGTTTTTCTACATAGTTTGCAATTATATTTTTTCATATTTAGCTTGATGATATGGTAAGCCATATTGATCTATTTGAAATATTAAACAAGTCTCATACTTCCTAGAATAATATTGTGCTATTTCATTTTATTGTACTATTTTATTTGCATATAGTTAGACTCTATTGACATACACTGTGCTATGGCTTATTATATCTATGTTCAAGAGCAATGGTTGCCTCTACTTTCCTATAATGAATTTTTCTAGTTTGGGTATCAGAACAGTAATGCCCTATGAGTAAAGTAGCAAAGTATCAAATCCTCTTCAGCTTTTGGGAAAGTTTGTACAGAACTGACACTACTTCTAGCAATTATTGAAAGTGAGGCATTGAAATCTTCTATTATAATTGTGGATATTCTATTTGTCTTATGTATTTTGAAGCTATTACTACATGCATAATCATTTTAGAATTGTTATACATTCTTGATTAGTTAACCCATTGGGTGAGAGTAGAAAGTAGTACCCTTGAACCTGTGTGATCTTCCAGCACGGTCCCTCTAAGCCTTCCAGCTTGTTCTTTTATTAGCTTCAGGTATGTTTCCCACACTTGTAGGCACATCAGTTTCTCTACTGAAAGACAAGATAGACTTTCACAGCTTGCAGCTCTCTCCTCTCTGGTTCTGTGCTCTGTGAACTTGACCTCCTTTGACCCGGGCATTCTGAGCTGAGCTGTCTCTTCGGCTGAGCAATCATGCTGGCTGTTGTCTGTGTTCAGTGTGGCTCATCTACTCCTGGAAGCTATATCCACGTACGTAATCTTCTACCCAATGCAAGCTATGTTGATTTTTTCTAAAATCTTTGCTTTCATTTGAAATCACTGTCATTTTGTTTTGTTTTTTATTTTCCCTTTAGTAATGGTAATTAAACTCAAGGTCTTTGTATTGGCCTGCATCTCAAGATATTTATTTATTTATTTATAAATATTATTTTGAATCAGAGTCTCATTATGTTGTTAAGTTGCCTACTCTGGGCATGATGAACTTGTGATCCTCCTGATTCAGCTTCCAAGGATGCTACAATTCTAAGTGTGCACAGTAAAATCTTTTGTACAGTCTGTAGTTAATAAAGTGTGAATCGTGTCACTCTGCTTTAAGTCAACTAATCAAATATACAAGGAAATGTAAAAGAATAAATAATGGGAAACATGGCCAGCACTTGAATTGACTCACCATTCTGCTTCAGAGAAGTAAACGTTCTTCAAGCATTTTAAGTACTCTAGAACTTGATGGATGTGTTGTTGTCAAGTTTTAAAGAGAAGTAGATGCCAATAGCTGTTGGGTGACACATTGTTATAGATGCAAGAGAGCAAAGGAAATCAGGGTAAAGAGACTTTTATTTTATTTATTTATTTATTTATTTATTTATTTTTGGTGGAACCGGGGATTGATCTCAGGACCTTCGCAGCCCGAGACTTTTATTCTTGTTACTACTTCCCCAAAAGTTCTATGGCTCAATTTCATCCTGATTAAGCTTTTCAAAGACACCACACTTAGCTTAAGCTCCTAGAAAAAGTGGTCAGGTGAGGTGGCACTTTGTTTGCTTCTCTTTTTGTCTTCATAATCTGTCTTTTTATTTTTCATTAAAGCTCCACTCCTTTATCTCACTGTGTTATCATCTACTAGTCCTGTATTTGAATTGAACATTTGAGTTTCAGTATGAATTTTTACTCTATACATAGGAGTCCCTCAAATTTCCTAAAGATTCCATGTGTACTATATCTCCAGGTGTATCCCTCATTTTTTAAATTTCTGAAATCCTTTAGATCTTTGAAAAGATTAGAAAGAACTCAATTTCCTACATCTGAGTAGGATAATAGCAACATAACACATTTCTGAAAAGATTTGCATACTCAAACCTAGGCATATAAATTAAAATTATTCTTATTTTTATTTATTTAATTTTTTGAGATCAAGACCTGGTAATCTGATACAATTTATTTATTTATGTTTTTTATGTACATGGTACAGGGTCTCACTACACAGCTGACTCGTAGTGATCCTCCTATTTTCAGCCTCGGCAGCACTGGGACTACAGGTGTGTACCACCATGCCTGATCTCTAAGTTAAATTTATACAATTCCCTTCTTCAGATTTAGTTTTGAACATCAAAGGATATATCCTGCTTCACAAATTATGAAGGTCAACAACATTCTTTTATGAACACAAAAGAGTCACAAATATTGTTTTTATTCTACCAGAATAGAGGCCTGCGGTATAACTGAGTGGAGTAACTATCCACATGGGAAGCTCACAGTCTCAACTTTGATTTCTGGTAAAACAAACAAACAAAAAAACCTAAATGAATATACAGAAGTTGTAATTTCAGAGATAAGTTCTCCACATAAGATTTTTCATGCCTGCGAATCACCATTGCAGGGAAGAAATTTTTCTTAAGCTCTTAGAACAAAACCCAGGTAAGTAACCATAGTAGCATTGATTTTCTTTTCGCTATTGTTCAAATTCTTTTTGGCTACTGTGCAGATTCTCTTCTAAACATTTATTCTATATGAAGACATTAATTTTGTTCAATTCTTCTCATCAAAAAGAAATGTCTGTTCCAGATATTTAAGCTTAAACTCTTCTCTAAGCACAATAGACAAAGTACAATAATGAACAGCAGAAAGGTAAACATTTATTGCTGGTTATGAAAATGAGCTGATAGAATAACTGTGTGTACTGTCACTTCATCAAGTCTGAGAAATGTGACTTCTATTCTACCATAACTGCAAGTGAGCTGTAAAGAGTTAACACAGTAAGATATCGTATGGAACTCAGAGAATCTTACTGAAAAATATAGTTTAGGGTACTCGTTCTCCTGTTGCTAGAATGCTTTTAAGAAAATTGATGATGTTTCTTATACACACTGAACTGTGAATAGTTTTATTATTATTATTATTATTATTATTATTATTATTATTATTATTGATATAGGGGGAAAATGATCTCCCAACCTAAAAGGTACCTGGAATGAGTTCATGTTCTCTAAAACTGAAGAATGAATTTTAGGAACAAATGGAGGTTATGAGCAGAATACATTTATTGAGGGAAAGAAAGCTCCTGTCCATGACAGGGAGAGGAGGGACCCCCAAGCAGGTGGTCCCTGGAAAGTGATCTCTTCCAGGGACCTTTATAGAGGAAAACTATGTGATGAGGTGGGTCTAAGGTGGTGGAGAACATGGGAACACGTTTAGGTGGGCATGAGGTGGGACAAAACTATGGTCAACCAATGAGATTACCAGCACCATTGCTCAGGTAAAATTGATTAAAGCCAGTACCAAATGGGGAAGTGAGTCATGTAGCAAGTGGGCATGAATATGGGACAGGGTCTCTTCCTGTTGGGGATTGGGCTAGTGACTCATTTGGGCTCTTTCAAGGTGATTGATACCTATTTAGAGTATCAATCTCAGATGCCCATGCCTAGGGAACTATGTAGCTGTGCTTCTCTTTTGTTTGGTCTTGAGGTGTGGCTTATATGTGAGTGTCTGTCTCTTCCAAGTTGTAAAGTTACCTTGTCTTCCATCTTGTCTCCTTGAGGGTCTGGTCCTGTCTGACTGCCTATAATACCTCTATCTAATACAGCTGCCTACAACATTCCCCCCCCCCCCCGCGAAGAAGTAACCTGAACTGCTGTGAGGGACCCATGGGCTATGACTGCTCTGGCTTCTCCCATAGTTGTGAACCAGCAGTCAGAGATACTCTCCAGAGGTTCTATCTAAAGGCCCTCAATAAATACCAGGAATTTTTATCTGGGTAGACATATAGTTTTGAGTCTGGAGAAGACACAGTCAAATAAACAATTAACCATCCATGGATCAAATAATCAGAACAGGATAATTATGAATATGATCAAAGATTTGTATCAAGTACACCATAATGACTTCCCATAAAAATGACAAAGATAGGGTCCAGGGATCTCAGCATTTTATATGCCATTGATTTGATATCTAATATTTTGAACAGCTATTGAGACATTAGCAAAAGGATATTTAAGTTTGTAATTACAGAATAAAAAAACTAGTCAGAACATTTTGTAGGTCCGTTAGCAGAGATCTCTTAAATTTGAGGCTTAATCCTTTTGTTTTCCATGGCCATTGGATACTGGGGCACATGAATTGCTGGAACTATTGAAAACATTGGGTACTCTCCAGTTTGTAAGTGGGCTCCTGGCTGGGTAACTACTGACAAATCTGCATAAGCATTTATTAAAAGTTTAACAAGCTTTCCCCTTATATTAGCAGTTAACATGGGTTCCCTCATCCTGAGGAGAAGACCCATGAGCACCTCAATCTGACACATCTTCTGACTCTGTCATAAACACTTGTTTTTTTTTTTCCTTTTCTAGCAGCTTTGGACATGCATTTCTGCTTGAAATGTCACTTCTCTCTGCATCTAGGTAAGCATACTTTTTTCCCATTTCCTGATTGGCCTTCTTTCCTGTGGGTTGCTAGCATCATTGTTCTCATTTTCCATCTATAATTCCATTTTGTATCTCTTGTACTATGAAACACCTCAACTCAGACGGTTCATTCCTGAAAACCCTTCTCACTTCTGCAGCTTGTGTCAGGTATCTGGGGCCCACTAAGCAACATATAACTTTTTGGTTTTAAGGCCTCCTGTAGGCAACCTTGCCCAAGGAAAGTGAGGGCAACTTCCCCTGTAGTGGATTTTCTGACATAGGATTTGAGAAAGGAAGCATCTTTGAGAGCAATCAGCCCTGCCCAAGGAATGTGAAGATACCTTCCCTGGAAATGAGGCAGGAAACCCTGGGGAGGGCTCAGCTCACCTGGTACTGTATGAGGTGGACAGTGAAGGCCTTACTATGTCTCTATAGACAAAATCTGGTGGATCCCCATAAAAGGAATCTAAAAGTAACTAGCATACTCACTATAGGTTTTTACCTGTGTGATTACCTGGGTTTTGGTATCTTCTAAGAACAATTTTTCTGAGAAATTAGAACATGTATAATCAAAGTGTGAACATTCAAGCTAACAGGTAAATGTACAAACTTTTTAAAGGAATAGTAATTGTAACTCACTAGCTCTTAGACCCCTTTATTTATGGAGTCTGACAATTTCTATAAATCCCTCTAACTTTAGTGAAGAGATCACACTTGTATTAGCTATCAACATGAGTTGATAGCTGAGTTACATCAGAAATCAACCAGGTTAACTTATCTACTCATCATGAAATGTATGTCACAAATACAAGGCCTGGCTCTGTGTATAGGCCCAAAGCTATTGGACACTGCATAGTCAGTGTCATTAGAATTTTTTTTATGGTGACAGGATTTTATATATCCTTGGGGATCTGTTTTAACTTGTTAAATATCTTTTTAAATCTTACACATGAACAATAATATATAACATTTGTAAAACATCAGTCTCAGCATCATCTTGATTAGTAAGCAGCCTGAATATATTGTAATATCTCAGTTATATATAGAAGCAATATACCTTCTAAAGTCTGTTTCTATTGAGGTACAATGACTGGAAGGAAGGTCAGAATTGGAGGACAAAGAGACCTGTGTCAATGTCCAGCAATAGGCTGGGTTTTTTTCTCTAGTCATGATCACTCAGGGCTCCTTCACAGAGATGACAGATAGAGACTGTCTGGCCAGAGGGTGGAGGAAGGTCCAGCACCCTTCAGTCCTACTGGACCACCTGGGAAGCTGAGTCTGAGCTCTGGGGCCTCCACCTCAGAGTGCAGTCTTACTTCTAGTGGCTGTCTTGGCAGTCAGGGCATGGCTTGTGGGCCTGTTAAGGCAGTCCCTCTTCTGCTGGCCTGGCTTCTGAGAGCAGTAGCAGATGAACCTCATCAGCAGATGAACCCACATTGTTGTTGAGCTCATTTTAGAGCCCAGAGAATCAGATCTAGGGTCTGTTTTGAGGCTGTAAAGGTAGCCTTTTTTAATCTCTTTTCTTTCTCTGTCTGATCTTCTCCCAGTTCCAATCATAGGTCACTAAGAAACAGTTTTCATTAATATATCAAGTGATTAGTCTGGAGCAAAAGCTATCTTTGCAGCTCTTTTCTAATATCTGGAGTTGACTGAGTAATGAATTTATAAGTAAGAATAATCTATCCAACTATTGAATTAACATCTCATAAATATAATTTACCAGTGGCTCTATTAAACATTTGTAGAAATCAGAGGTGTGTTAATCTTTCTCCTGGTAAATAGCTAAAATTTAAAATAACTAGAAGGCTTGGTTTTAGTTCACTTTAGACCTTTAAGAATACACATTTGAAACAAAATTTCCTTTCTAGTCTCTCACCTGGCTATTAGGCCAGCAGGGATCTGGCTGCTTAGGCTCCAGTGGGAACAGGTAGTTCCACTGGTTTTCTATCTCTTGGCTATTTAAATTGACAATATATTTATCTCAAAATATAATAGCTGCTTGTAGTACTGCCCATATTTTCATAGAAGTCAAAGCTTCATTTAAAATTAACATTACATATTTGCAATCTAGTTTATAAATCTGATGAACTCATCTAAAGACATGAATGTACTTATCAGGGTCATCTAAAGTGTTTTTAAGATCTGACTTTATCTGTTTTAGTTCAGAGAAAAAAGCACCTGAAATCTGGAAGTTCCAAATTGTCTTTTCTTTCTTTAAAGAGTATTGTCCTTGAGGAGCTTTCATAAAACCCCGCTGAGGATGGGGGTAGCCCTGTACAGGCCTGGATTACAGTTGTTTTAGAAGTTCACCCTTTAAAAAAAGAAAATAGGGAAAGCCTTATTTTCAGTAATGGTGGGTGAGGCTGACTTGCCTGGTTCTTCTGTTGCTCACATCTACATTTCAAACTAAATTAACAATAACTTTTTTAATGCAAACAAAAGCTGAACATAAGACATTTTTACCAATCTCTTTTTTACATCATTTTCTAGTTATAAAATAGCATCACAGTTGATACTTTCCTCTGCATTCCATTTGGATTAAATGGCTCTTTTTCAGCATGTAAGGATCAAATGTCTTCTGGAGCCTAATGAAGCACTCTAAAGGAGTAAGAGCCTTTGACTGTGAGATAACCTGGAATTCAATAGAAATTACCTTTTGGGCATCCTCCACCTTCTTTCTGATTCCTCCACCCAGGCATCCCTTGAGTAGCCCTCTCCTGAGCAGGTGGATGTTCCTGTTGGAGAGAAGGGAGACAAGATCCAACCAGCCTTTCCACCCTTGAACTGGTGCACGATTCTTATCTCCTCAAATATCTCACAAAGTTTTTACTTACTCTTATGGAATATTTGTTAAGTATAAGTTACAAATGGTCCAGGAACAGGAATGTCTATAGAAGGAAGCAAAACTGTTGTATAAAAAGGTCAATTAGAAGTAAGTATTTTTTAGGCTACAAAGATTACTTCTAGAGATATATGGAACACTTGACTGGAGGGATTTGGCCCAGTGCTCTGAGCCAAGTCTCCAGACACTTGTTTTTCATCGAGGTAAACATTTTTAACAACTCCACAAGATTTAACCGTTAAACTCACAGGTGAAACATTTATCATCTAACAATCACATTTACATGTTGGTAAAAACATAACACAGCTGGCAAAAATTTCTTTCAGTTAATGCATAAGGTACAGATGTAAGTCATTCCCTTGATAACTGACATAGAATATAAACTATTGCAAGCTGCCTCAGCCTAATTTCTGAAGTAGTGACTCATTAAGTTGTGCTACTGAAAATTTCAAGTAGAATTCCTAGTTTACTAGCAAAGAGAAAAAGTAAATAGGTAAGTTCTTTCAGTGGTTAAGAGCTAGTTTCCACCAAGAACATTTAGGTGTCCACCAGAGAGTAGCCCTGGCCACGACCCTTCCGGTGTTCTCAGTCTCTTTTGGCTCACACAACCAGAGCTCAGTCTCCAGAAAAGATTCTGAAGGTTTTCCTGGTCAACATTCCATCAGCCATAGGTTTCAATTGGGATTCACCAAAAAACATCTGGGGAAACTTGTCCTCTGCTTCAATGAGTGACAGCTGCTCTAAGAACATTTACTAGTTGGCAGAGTAACCACTGGTTGTCCAAGTTCTATAAGAGATAGCTTAAAGCCTGAACAAGATTACCTAGCACCTTACACTTAAGGTTTTAAGGTCTACAATGGATGTCTTTCACGCTTAAATATCTAGACCTAGGAGAAAAGATTGGAAATCCTCCCTTACACTAAATGTGTTTTGGTCCCGTAAGTGTGATGCTTTTGGAGATAGCTCCTTCTGGTGTCACCCGGAAGTTGGTTTTCTCCACTGTGTCTCAGGTTTAGCCTCCCAAAGGAGACCTTCCCAGAACACTAAGCTGGGACACGGCTTTTATATGTGTCCTTCTGGATGGGCATAGTCCTCTTTGTCTCATCTGACCCAGAGATGGGGTATGTGTCCTCTTTCTAAAATGACTTCCTTGTCTTTGGCATTAACAAATGTTCCTTATTTAAGGGCTTCACTTAGTTGGAACAGTTTATAGAGCTTTCCTAATTTTACTTGTCCCTAAAAAGGAAAGTACAAAAGGTGGGAAAATTAGGAAACAGGTCAAAGAATGGAAACTGAAACAGATCAGGCCTGACATTTCCTCTAGCATGTAGAGGGGGATCAGAGTCAGTCTCTCTCAGTGAAACCTGTCCTCCAAGTCTTTAAGAACAGTTGCCGACCTAATGTGATTTAGTTGGAAAAGGAGTTCTGTGTTTTATGAACAAGCATGTAGATTTTCTTAGTCTGAGCTGGATTAAAAGTCCCACGTAAAGTCCACTTGGAGGCTTACTAATATTACTCTCTCTAGCACTATTGTCTAAAGTCAAGCAAGGAATTTCAGTACATATAGCACTAGTTCAAATGCAACACATGTAAGTACAAAATAGTCATAAAATGTCCCATTAAAGCAATATCATCACCTTGAAACATTTCCACATTTTAACTTAGATTTACCAACAACATTTTGACCAACATTTTCACAAAACCATATAAAAGACAAAGCATAACCAATTGTAAGCAATTTTAACAGAATTATATGAGGCATGAAGCAAAGCATGAACAATTATGAGCAATGAGCAAAGACAACAATATTTGTAGCATAAAAATTTATTACCTAAGCAAGTCCCAGTGCAAAATTTATGAAAGAAAAGCAAACTCATACCTCTGTCCAATGATCTTGGTGAGGACCTCCAAAATGATAAAGGGAAACCTCCAAATGACACAGGGAGAAAAACTGATCTCCCAGCCTAAAAGGCACCAGGGATGAATTTGTGTTCTCTAAAACACAAAGAATGAATTTTAGGAACAAATGGATGTCATAAGCAGAATATATTTGTTGAGGGAAAGAAAGCTCCTGTACTAGAGAGGGACAGGAAGTGGGTCTGAGCAGGTTGTCCCCAGGAAGTTGTCTCTTCCACGGACTTTTTTTTTTTTTTTTTTTTTTTTTTTTTTTTTTTTTTTTTTTTTTTTTTTTTTT